>JAJOOO010006448.1:0-64275 GCA_029582685.1 Solanum piurae
TTTAATAACCGGCTAGTCACAACGAGATGAAAAAAGTTCACCTGTTGCCTATCCAACTTCAATTGGCCTCATCGTAGCCAGAAATTCATTTTTGTTCGATCATGAGCACTATTCAAGTCATCAATATTGATCAAAATCGATACTCAAATTTGTAAGAGAACAACCATGTTCAAACACAATCAATAGGTGGCACAAAATTTTCAAAAAGCGTCCAAAAATCATTTACATTCAAAATAAGGAGCCACAAGCTCAAACATCCACAAAAACAGTGCTAAACATAGTTTATAGCTCAAAACCCCAATATATATAACCAAAACAATAATCACAAAAGGTAGGCCTCACCCCACCACAAAAAAAAAGTAATTTGTCCTCAAATTCAAGAAAATATCCGAAAGTCAATAAAAATAAGACAGATAGGGAAGTAAATAGGAATCCTGTCTAAACAATCTCTCCGTCTGTCGGGGCATCAGTTCCAAGTGTCACAATAATAGTACCGACTCCACTAGAAGCTGCCAAAGGTGGGCCTGCCAAAGATGTCTGCACAACTGCATCTACCATGGCCTCTTCAGTCTCCGTGAGGCCCTCATAAGATGCCTCCTCAACAACCTCAAGCATATCCTCATCCGTCTCCTCCTTAGACTCAGGATCAACTACCTCCTCAAATCTAACATCATCTACGGTGGTAGCCGTAGGCATATCTGGCTCAACTGGAATATCTGGGATCTCCACCATCTCAAAAATCATAGACATATTGGTGGACTTCAGCTGGTCCATATCTCTCCTCAGCGCAGCAATGTCGTTCTTTAGAGCTATCACCTTCTCGATGGCCCATTGGCCATGCTCGCACACCCCTATCCTAGCCGCAAGGGCGTCAATTGTAGCACTCAAAGGTGTCATATCATCAACAAAGGTTGTCTGAATCATGCTCGGGATGGAGGCCTAAAGTCTGGTGGCACAACGATCAGTAGAATGGGCTTAGCTGCCCCATCCATAGTAGTGCAACCTGAGTAAGAGGGGGTCGGGAGGCAACAACAACAACAATACCAGATCTGGGAGGCAATGTAGCAGTAGAGGAACTGGGAGTATCAAAAGGAACATCACTAGAAGTACCGGCAGGCCCAGGGTCCATAGTAGGCAAAGGTGCCTCTGCAGGTAATGTGTCTATATCCACAACCGGGGAAGAGTCTACCGGGGCTGCCTTTTTCTTCTCTTCTTTATCCTTTAAATACTTCACCTCAATCTTCCGGATGTTAGTAGAAGATGTGAGAATCATATCCACATCCTTCTTCTCATCTCTAGGAACCTGAGCCCATCTGCATAGTTCGGTGATCAATACCGGAAAAGGGAGGGAAGTCTGGCGCTGCTTGGCCCTCATCAACATCTCTTGTGCAACAATCATCCCCACGTTCAGGCGTGTCCCATTAATGATACACCCAAGACAGGTTTCTTTGGTGTGGCAGAGAATTGACTCGTTCTGGGATGGCATGATGGTACTGCTGATGAAGCCAAACCAATACCTCGCAGCTACATTGAGGTCCTTCTTTTCAATGGCTGCCCCAACCTCAAGCCACCTCAGAGTACCATTTGATATAAGGGGAGCCAACCACTTCTTCATGTTTTCCAGTGTCTTTGTCCTGATCTTATATCAAAAGTCATCCTCAGGTCTCGTTGTACATTTTAAGAATGCATTGATGGCAGCATAAACACACTGCACCCTCTTGCCCCTAAATACCACGTAGTCAACCGGCTTGAATTTAGTTGTTGGCTTCTTCCCTTGTGGTATCAAGGCACTGTAAGCACTGTAGAATTATTGGACATGACTTGGAATATACGGGTCACAGCGCTTGGTGAACAACTAGAACTTATGGGCCCTTAGACAACTTATGATCTTCGGGTACCTATCTATCACCGCATCAGTATAGAGCCTCTTCTCCTCTATGATGGTCCTCATCCCCTTAGTCTTCTGTTCATAGACCATGAGGGAGGACCCTATAATTGTGGTGCTAAGACCACATCCTGTGCTGGAGCGGGAGAAAAAGTAGCTTGAGGGGTCCTAATCCTAGACGGATCATTCAGCTTCTTGGAAGGTAGCTTTTCCCTATATGCTGCTACTAGCTCATCATCCTAAGGCTCAGAAGTTGCAGCCTGATGCTCCTAGTGCTCACCCTCACTCTCAGAAGTGGTGAGGTGAGTGACGTAGATACCGTCACTGTTGGAGCTGGCCTCCGGTGATGCAGGTGCCGTCCCTTTTCCTTTTCCCTTCCCACCTTTTATGGGAAGTTTGCTAGCATTCCCCTTGGATGCAGTTGCATCCTCGTTGATATTTATACCCTTGGCCCTCTTGCGGGGCGGCATGTCTCTACCAGCTACCTTAGGTCTAGGCATATCTTCAAGTACATTGTAGAAAGTTAGAAATATTTCAAGCAGATGTGCAAAAAATTTATTGCAGACATATTCACCGAACCTGTCGGTGAGTCGCAGAATCACTTTGGCAAGCCAGATCGGTCTCGCCGAAAGGATTGGCTAAAAAAATTCTTAGAAAAATGGCATGTCAGTGATGGGAATGGCCTTTCGGCGAATCGCCGACAACATTCAGCGAGAAAAGACTAGCCCACCGAAAGGTACAATGCTTTTAGGGATTAGGGGTGCAGTCAAAGGCGATCAAGGAAAACCTTCGGCGAGTAGCCGAGTGCACTTAGCGAACTCAGGCTGCTTGTCACGACCTAGGGATACCCCCTAGATGTAACACGGCGTACTTGACCCCGAAGGGGTCGCATACCAGCCCTTAGCATATCATAAACATAAAAAGTCATAGAATGATGCAGAATTAAAAAAATTCTTTACAATTGATGTCTTTCATAAAAGAGAATGGGAGTCTAGACATTTGTCTCATTTAGCCATCTAAATACAATTGAATAACGAATAGGGACACAACCCTTGCAATAATTCTCAAATGATATACTAAAAGAAACTACTAAGTAAATATACTCGTCCTCGAATCTTGAGGACTCACCAACTAGCAAGGGGGATTATCTATCCCAAGCTCGAATCAATAGAAGGCCGGCCAGCTTCAAGAACCAAACCCTACACTTATAGAAAAATGTAGAAATATGGGTTAGTACAAAAATGTACTAAGTAGGGTAGCCATGCATAAAAATCATTAAAACATGCTAAAAGGGACATTTTAGTTGAAAGCATGCTATATGCCAACTCATATATAGTTCATCATAGCACAAGGTTAACAACATGAACATAAGCATAGTCTCCAATCATAGACATAGTCCAAATATCAATCATCATAAGACATAGTGTGCATACATAGTCAAATACCAAGACCATCTCATGTTATACTTGTGCCATGCATAGATAAGATCCCATAACCCTATCTACACTAAGTACCACCTTTAGGTCACCATGCTCATTATTAGCATACATTAGTCTCATCCATAGTTAATACTCATAGACAAGGAAACATTCATATTCATTAGTTCATTTCAAGGAAATTCAATCATAACAACAATCCAAATGGAGCATGCATAAATTCATATATCATCATAATGTAAGGGAACTACACCATGACTACTCTCAAAGTCTACTTGTGCTATGTATGAGTGAAGTCCCATACCGTCACTCACAGTAAGTAGATCTTCTTGAGGAGTCATTAGTCATAGTTCATGTTTCATGTTCATAGTTCATTTACATAGGAGAAACACACCATGGCTACTCTCAAAGTCTACTTGTTCCATGTATGAATGGCATCCTATAATACCACTCATACTAAGTTGGTCCTTTTGAGGAACCATATCACATAACTCACTTTCATGTTCATAATTCATGTTCTTGTTCATTAGAGGGAATATAGCCTTCACCGACATAAACCATGTGAGCTACATGGAATTCGATGTCGTGTAACCCCACACCAAAAAAAGGTGTCCTACTTGCCTAAGGTAGAACTAAATGTATTAGCTTTTAGGTGGATCCACTAGATAAAGACCTATGTGGGAACATAGGTATGGGATGGGGAGATTGCTTCTAAAAACCCCACCTATTGTATTGACGGATGAGTTTCCATCTCATGAGAATAATTTAGAGAACCCGGCCTCTTGTATTGACGGGAGGACCTCTACATCACTTTCCATATCCACTCGGTGCTAAGCATTATTTCCCAAAATTACTTGTTTAGTCTTGAATTGGATTTATATGTTTGAAGGAGTATTTTACCCTTCATTCAATCCAACTCATAAAATAGCTCATAGATTTAAGTAGGTGAGAATGGACTTTCAACCTTAGAATCATCATTAACATGTGAGGAAAACATTCACATTATGATCATGTGTTTGCATGAGAATGGACTTTCAATCAACACAATATGATCATCATGGTCTTTTACATTTCATGCATAATAATGTGTAAAGGTGCATATGAGAACTAGACTTTCAATTGACACCATAGATACATCATATTCATAATCATGCATGGTGTGTGTGTGTAATTGTCCTTGCAATGACACAACATCAAGATTATCATCATAGACACTTCCCTCTCAAAGTGCTCATAAGCATGTACATAATATCACAATCATGCTTAATTCACATACATTGCATTCAAAGATCATAGACCATATATATACAACACATCTAACATTCATTATAGTACACATGGATACAATCGTAATTCAAGTAGTTCATTCATTGCATGTATAAGCTCATATACTGATATTGTAGGTCATGTTGCTAAAGTCCTTCCACAATAGCACCCTATAAAATTCAACATGCATAATAGCTTTCTTCATAATGCCTCAATATTCATAGTTCATCCCTTTTAGATTTGACTTTTAAAGCCTTAGGAGTCATTTTCATATTATGGGCATTTCTGTCAAGAAACACCTCACATGGTCATCATATAAACCTAAATCTCAAGGTAACTAAACTCATGCTTCATTCTTACTCAATTATAGTCACATAACATCAGGTAAACTAAATCTCAATACTACTTCAACCATGATTTATCATGTAAGCACTAATCAAGTTAGTTCATATCTACAAGCTTTACTTATAAGCAATTCATGTCTAGGTGATCTAATCTAGGGAAATTCATTAAGAAGTTCATCAATATTAGAAGGTCACATTGAAACCCTCAATTTGCCTCTTTCATGACATAGCACTAGACTATATCAATTTCACCCTAAAATCTTAGGTTAATCAAGTATACATGTAGAATCATACTAAAATCATGTAATTACACTATAATCATAGAATCTTCATTCCCAACATAAATCTTGAAGCACATATATAATTCTCAAGTTTATGTACATATTCTCATAATATATCCATCAACAATCATGAATCACATTCAACGCATCATCTAGAATTTCTACATTAGATATGGGTAATAACACAATTCAATCAATTCATACAAGACCCATTTACATGCTTCTAAAAGTAATTAGTTCAATTAAGATCACAATTTAGCAATAGAGGGGGATACATGGGTCCTTGGGGGAATTTCACCAAAATTCAACCATAAATCATCAATTCAATCATAACCCAATACAATTTAATCATAAAAATAACCTTTAAAGAGAACCCATGTGTTCGAACCAAAAGCCTAGATTTGGGGACAAATTTGAAGTTTGAAAACCAAGTTTTGAAGGGGCTCTTTGGGTGGAATCTACCTAAAGATGAAAACTACCATACCTTGAGGGTGAATCCTTGAAGAAATTGATGAAAAGCCCTTGAAATCTTGCCGCCCAAGCTTCAATTTGACCCTTCTTCTTCTTGGGTTTTTAGAGAGAGAATTTTTGTAAGGAAGATGAACTTTTGATTTTGATTTGGGTCTTTGTGAAAATGATTTACTTTTGGTGTTTGACTTAAAATACCTTATATACTTATTTAAAAACAATATAAAATATTCCCATTTTAAAATAGGACTTAAAAATAATATTTACAAAAATACCCCTTGCCCACATGGACTAGCCAAATAAAACTCAGGCAAAGTCCAAGGGAGCTTTTAAGGGCCTTGAAGTGGTCCACTAGCCTTGGACCCTCCCTTTGACTTGTGCCTTTAGCTTTTTAAAGCTAAGGCATATCCATGAGGGTTTTTAATAACTTTAAGTACCTTATATATATTTAATTAAAGGTAATATAGAATATACCCATTTAATTTGGACTAGAAATGAAAATTTTGAAAGTACCCTTAATGCCCCTCCACGTGGAAAACAAAAAAAACTAAGGCAAGTACCACGGGGGCTTCCACGGGCAGTGGACTGCTCCACCTTCCGTGGACTATTTCCTTGGATTTTAACGCTAAGGCATTTGTCCACCAGGGCCTGCACGTGCAGTGGACTTGTCCAACTGCCGTGGTCCCTAACGTGGAAGTACAAACTGCCACACGTGTACAAGGGTAGCCTTCACATGAGGCTCTTCACATGGACTGCCTTCCTTGCCTCAAAATGTCTAAGGCAAAGTCCATGGAAGCCTTTAAGGGCCGTGAAGTGCCTCATGTTTAGTGAAGCCTCACGTGGACTGCCTTCTAGCCAAAAAATTGGCTAAGGCATGGTCCAAGGATGCTTCTAAGGCTATTGAACACTTTCGCCTTCCTTGAACCCTCTCTTAAACTTATACTTAGTCAAAGATTTGGAATATTTCATGACTCGAATTTATGCATAAACTTTTTAGATTCATACGTTAGGCTCTAGTTTCACCTATCAATTTTCTGGGTGTTACACTTCTTACCGAAAGTTACAGAACTTAACTCAAGATTAAGAATGAAATTAAAGGCTATAAGGGGAAATTCGGCAAACCGCCAAGTGGTTCAGCGAGCTCGACTTAGCTTGCCAAACGACCGATCGTGCCTACTTTCAACCCCAACTTCGAATTTCAACCCCGCAGCCCCCGAAAACAAAATCAAAACACGCACTGCTCTAATTAGACTAAAACCCATTACACCCATGCCCCCGGGATACTCAGACTTCTCTCGATTTGGCCAAATTTGGCCATTTGACGACTTTTGCTCTTAAGAATGATGTCAACCGCTACATCATTGGGCCAAATACGTCATTTGGCACAAATACATGTAACTTAGACTTCACCCGACTAGACCCAACAACATGCAAGAAGAACCCCACAATTTTAATCAATTTTAAAGTACAAAGTACTCGGGAATTCAATAATAAAGGCATTACAGGTAAGATATTTGAATTAAAATAAGCACACACATATACAATTACGATCAGAGAGGCCCAACACACTTCACGAAGATAAAGCAATGCATGAGGGTAAAAATTGCTAAAAATGAATTCGGGGTTTGGAAAATCAACCTTAGATTCTGAATAGGAGATGATGTAAAGCTAGGCAAAAAAGAATCCAACTCCAAACACACGGATGACAATTAATACGAGATACAAAAATGCAAAAATATGGAAAATATTATGCGGGTGTGAGTTTAGGAAGTTTAAAAGTGAGGGACAGTGAAATAGTTCGAAAGTTTAAACCTTTGACCTTTAAAAATTGTTGAGTTCTCACCCATTCAGTGACATTAGTCTTGCTTGCCGACCCACTCGACGACACGCCGAGTGGGCAATTACCTCGCCGAGTTTTACAGGACCTCCAGTTAATGTGGAGGCCCAAACAGTGGACTAAATCATGATCGCTGACCAGGTCGGCGATCCGCCAATCAACTCTTGGGCTCGCTGAGTTTTAGAAACTCTAATTTCAAATTTCTTGAGTCTGACAGTGGTCCAAGTCGGGATCGCCGACCTCTTCAATAAGTCGCCGACTTGACTTTTAGCTTGCCAACCTGCACTTTTCAAACACCTTCCACACTTTGACCTGCACAATCAACACACCAATATTTCATACTAAAAAATAAAGCAAATTAAACTGGGATTGCCTCCCAAGCAGCGCCTTAGTTAACGTCACGGCATGACACAAGTCCATGCTGAAACCTCATTCTTAGGATTTGCCATAGTGTCACTAGGAAAACCCCCTTGCTGTCTCGGGTTTAAATAAGACGAGATATGACCCATTTGGGTCTCCAACTGTTTGATCGATACTGAATGGGAGGTGACCGTCAGGCTAAGGGTCGACACATCTTCATTCATTTCTTTTAAGATCTTGTCGGACCCCTCAACTTTGTTGAGAATACGAAAAAACATATCCTCCGACCGACCACCCTCAGAATCCTTTGGCTTTGGGCACTCATATGGAGGAACATATCTATCCTTCTCCCCTTCTCTCTCCTTCCAAGTGGGGTTACGATCCCTCCACTCTCTATCACGATCCTTCCAACCTTCATCCCTGTTCCAACCTTGGTTACCACCTGCCTTGGGTAGTTTGAACGATAACTACCACCTTGGTTGGCTAGAAAATTCACCTCTTCGTTGTACAAAGCCTCAAACCTGGCCTCATCAGGATTAACACACCAGACACCCACATCATTGACACTTCAAGCACCAGCTCCCATGACATTTTTGGACAAAATGTCAAGTTGTGTCATGATATTGGCAATGTTCTGGTCCTTCTCTTGGTCTTTTTCCATCTGCTCCTTGGTCAATTTAAACGTGAGAGGGGAGATCTGATCTTCGCGGATGTACCAAGCCCGATTGATTGTGGTCATGCCATCCAAGAGCTAAGCTGGTATCACATAAGGTTGCTACATCAAACCTCCAGAAGAAAGTTGGGTAGAAACACCCTTATTTAGCGAGTCAAGGCTTCGGTAAAAATACTGCAGCAACACATTGTGAGGAAAGCCATGAGTTGGGCATTGAAGCACCAACTTCTTGAATCGTAGCCAAGTTTCATGAATCGGCTTGCCCTCTAAACAACTCTTCGGGAGGGAAAAATTGCACTTGAAATACGATGACAAGCTCTTCCCACAAAGTGATTGATTCTCGTGGCAATTCAGCCAGCCACTTACAAGCTTCTCCCATTAAAGAAAACGGGAACAACCTCAACCAGACTGACTCTTGGGATATGATTTTGAAGGAGAATGGTCGGCAAACATCAAAAAAATTCTAATATGCTCATGGGGATCCTCATGAGCCAAACCACCGAACAGCCCCTTTAATTACAAGAGCTGCAACACGGTACTTGTAATATGGAACACAACGTTCCTTTTCATCGGAGGCAAGCGAATGGCACCAATTCCACCCATTAGATGGGGGTCATTAGCATTAGGCTCATTGACATCATTGAGGTTTCCGATGTCATCTTGGTGGCCTACTTGGCTACCATTGCTTCCATTCGCACTCATACTTCCTGTTTCAAAACACAAACAAGAAAACCAAAACTGAAATTAAGTAAGTTTAACTAGGGCTAACAAGAACAAAATTCAACTTAACTAAAGAATCTTAACCAACACCACTCCCCGGCAGTGGCACCATTTTGATTGAACGTATCAAGGACACTTCATCCAATTCTATGTGTCAATGATCGCTAGTCAGTATAATAACCCAACTAAATGAGTTGGGGTCGAATCCCACAGGGAGTGGTACGTGTTTAAGATTCAATAGCAAAATACGAATATGTTAAAGTCAATCATTGGAATAGACATTATCGAAGGAAAACATAATTCAAATTTAGGGGTGACACGAATGTCAAATAACAAAAAAGGGGTTTTAGCTTTAACTTTCAGCTACAACAATAGCAAATAACACGAAGTAACAAATATTGAGACGGGTTCTTGGGAAGTGATTTGATTATAGGCTAATATAGACAAATGGGTAATTGCAACTGATAGTAAATAGTTGTAAATTAGTGAATGAGCTAGACTTTAGTGGGAATAAACTTTCTCTCGAATAATTTACCCCGAATTAAGTTGGTTTCTCTCGAACACCAACAAGCAAGCAATTAAGAACAACATACACTTTAGTCCATTCACTCTCTCGAGCTGAATGTGTAGAAAAGAATTTAGGATTCATTCTCTCGAGCTGAACCCATGACAACCCAATACCCACAGACGATCAATTCAGTAATGTTGGTTTTAAAACCTCTCTCTCTCTCGCAAGCCAAAAACACGAAGGTAGAACTGCATTTGCAACTACAATCCTTTAATTTTAACCACAATTACTAATTGAAATCACTTCTAAACAACATTTAAACTAACAATTAGCATTACCCATAAGCTAAATCATCCCATAATCACATACTGACACCCCAAGAATTGGGGTTTTAGCTAGACATCATAAAAAGGTAGAAATCGTTACCAAATTGTGTTTCCATCAATTGGGTAAGATTAATTTCGTCTTTACAAAGGTCCAGTTTGAAGAATCTCAAAGATCCACTTCCAATTTCTCACAATGGAAAACTTTAATTCTTCAAACCTAAGGAAAACTTAGTCTCAAACTCAAAAATTACTCTAATGAATGATCAGAATAAAATTTCATACGAAATATAATGTTTGAAAAAGTATTTATACTCGCCAAAAATATGTTGCGAATGACCATTCAGCGCAGTAAGTTGGGATCGCCGATCAACCCGGCGATCCGCCCTTTGGTCAGTTCCATCACCTTTTTGTTGTGGCCTTCAGCATTCTCAAGTGTTGTAACTTTGGGCGATCCAAAACTGTATCGCGGAACCATTCGGTGACATGCCGACTTCTCCTTTCTATCACCAAATTGATTTTCTTCTTCAAGTCTTGGCACACTGGAACTTTAGGTGGGCAAGAGTCCATTAGGCGACTCGCCAAGGGGACTCGGCGACTCACCAAGGAGACTTGGCGATCACCAGACCTTCACTTCTTCTTTCTTTCAGCTCACTTCGTTCCTTTTTGCAAATTAGTGTCCATGCTCTATTTCTCAATCTAAATACTTGGATATCAAGGGTTTTACATGAGTTATTAGCACAAAACTAGAATTTGAGGACACAAAATCTATCCAAATAAAGCCTTAAATGATTTCAAATCATGGACTCATCAGGTATTCATGATGACCATGTGAGGTATTGCTTAAGAGTAAGGCTTGTTGCATGAAGATGACTTCTAGGGCTTTAATGGTAAAAGCTAACATGAATAATTTAAGGATGTTAAGGTTTAAAGAAGGAGGTTATTAGGTATGTTGAGTTGTATATGGCATTATTGTGAAAGGACTTCATACACATGACCTATAATATGAGTATATGAGTGTATACATGGAATGACTGTTGTGCTTGAAATTATGACTATATCTATGTCTCATGTGGTGAATGGTAGATTTTTGACTTAACATGATCCTTAAATGCAAGATTTGAGGGGTATGCATGATTATGATATTATGTGCATGTTTTATAAACACTTTCAGTGTGAAGTGTCTATGATGATAATGTTGTTGTTGTGTCATTGAAAGATCAATCACACACACGTACACACACACCATGTATGGACATGACTATGATGTGACTAAGGTGTTGATTGACTTATTGAATCTTGATATTCCCCTTTATATAATATAGTTGTTGAGTTGATTCATAGACCTTGAAGGGAAATTTATGAGGGTATGTGTATGATCTCATGACTCACTTAGAAAGTGAAGATCCTATGACTATTGTGTAATTGTGGTATTGTTGAAAGATCACTCTCCCCATACCCTTACACATGACTATGCATGAAATGTTTATGAATATGATAATATAGTTGTGTTGATTGAAAGGCAATTCTCATGAACACACTATGAACATGATGTGAATGGTTTACTCACATATTGATGATTCTATGGTTGAAAGGGCATTCTCACCTAATGGATCTATAAGCTATTATGATACTGTACTGTTTTGGGTGCCTAGTGAATTCTTTCATGAACATGAACTTAAGTAAAGACTAAATATGAATTTTAAAGGGAATTATGCTTAGCATCGAGTGGATATGAAAATGAGATGAAAGATTTTATGTTAGAAAGTCCGGCTTCCCAAAGAAAGTTATCTCATGAGATGGAAACCTTTTACGTTAGAAAGTCAGGATTTCTAGTAGCAATATCATTATCTCATAACTATGTGCCCACATAGGTATTTAGCTAGTGGATCCACCTAATATCTAATATGTTAGTCTACCTTAGGCAAGTAGGACATCTCTTTTCGGTGGGGGTAAGATACCGGATTCCATGTAGCTCACATGGTCTATGTCGGTTAAGGGTATATTTCCCTATATGATAAGAATATGAATTATGAGAAGAACATGAGTTGTGTACTATAGTTCCTCAAGAGGTTCTACTTAGTGTGAATGGGGGTATGAGACTTTATTCATGCATTGGGCAAGTAGACTTTGAGAGAGTGCATGGTATGTGTCTTTTATGACATGATGATTATGAGTTAAATGTATGTTGTATATGAATTATGAACATGAACATGATTATGAACTATACTTATGACTTCTTAATGAGCTATACTTAGTGTGAATGAGTGTATGAGACTTCACTTATACATTGCACAAGTAGACTTATAAAGGGGTTATGGTGTTGTTTTCTTATGCTATGAAGATATATGAATTTATGTATGCATGATATGGATTGTTTCTAAGAGTGACGTTGCTTATTTACAAGTTATGAACATGAATGTCTTCTTGTCTATGATTGTTAGCTATGGATAAGGTCAAGGTAGGTTATGCATAATTATGGTGGCCTAAAAGTAATAATTAGTGTAGATAGGATTATGGGATCCTATCTATGCATTGCACAAGTATAGCTTAGGGTTGCTTACGTGATCGTTCTAGTATGATGAGATGATCTTGGTATTCAACTATGTGTGTAAGCTATGTCTTGTGATGATTGGGGTATGCATTATATTTATGTTGGAGACTATGCTTGTAAATATGATGATATCCTTTATGCTATGATGAATTGTACATGAGTTGTCTTGTGAGCTACATTCCTCAACTATTTCAAAGATGATGTTAAAATTGGCATATATCATGGTTTCAACTAAAATGTCCCTTTTTGCATGTTTTAAGGATTTTTATGCATGACGTCCATACTTAGTACATTTTTGTGCTAACCCATATTTCTATATTTTCTATAAGTTTAGGCTTTGGTGATATCGGCTTCTACCCTCGTGGCTAGGATCATAATAGATCAAGAAGAAGAAGATTGGTGAGTCCTCATAGTATTTGTGGGCTTAGCCATTATGTCCTTTAAGTATTTCCTTTATGTTTTAGTCTTTTGTAAGGGTCGTGTCCCTAAGATTGTATTCAAGTGTTATAGATGGTTTGAGACATGGTGTTATAGACTCTCTCTCACTTTTATAAAAGACTTCCATTGTAAAGAAAAGTTTTAAATTCCGCACTATTTTCCTATGTTCTTATGTTCAAGATATGCTATGAGGCTTGTATGAGGCTTTTCAGAGCTTTGTACGCTGTGTCACATCAAGGTGGTAGCCTTGGGTCGTGACAAACATGGTATCATAGCACAAGATTTTGGGATGGTTTTAGGATGTCTCAAACCACATCTATTAGAGTTTTGTTCATAAATGTGAAGTACGCCACATATTATGAATAGGAGGCTATCAGATGTTAGGAAACTTCACTTCTTCATTCTATAAGTAGTTCCCTAGATTTTAGTTTTATTAGGTCTTTCTCCTAATGTGTTCCCTATGGTTTTCAGGACATGACTAATTCAAGGGCTTACGTTGAAAGGAATGAGGAAGACAATGAGAAGCAAGAGGTTCCTCTCCAAGCTCCAATTGTCCCGATAGGGGAGCATGTGTCTAATGAGAATATTAGGTATGGTTTTCAATTGTTGACTCAAGTCGGGATAGAAATTCTGGAATTCTATGGGTCAAAGATGGAGGAAGATCCTCAAGAGTTTATAGATTAGGTTTCTAGTGTGTTGAAATTTGTGGGTGTGACTCCAGTAGAGAAAGTGGAATTGGCCGCTTACAAATTGAAGGATGTTGCTCAAATGTGGTTTAGTCAGTGGAAAGAGGCGAGGCCGGTAGAAGCGGGCCCCATGGAATGGGAAAGATTTAAGAATGGATTCCTTGATAGGTTTTGTCCTTTAGAGATGAGAGAGGCAAAGATACTTGAGCTTAATAACCTTCTCCAAGGTAGGATGAGTGTTGAAGAGTATGCTCGGGTGTTCACTGGGTTGTCGAGATATGCTCTATCCATAGTGGCTGACCCTAGGATGAAGATGAGTAAGTTTGTATTGGGTGTATCCAACTTGATAGCAAAAAAATGTAGTATGGATATATTTGAGAATGATATGAATATTGGTCATCTTGTGATCCATGCTCAATGATTTGAAAGGGAAAAACTTGAAGAGAGGTCTAGAGGAACAAAGAGATATAGAGTTGATAATGATAAGCCCTCTCAAGAAAGATTTTATGGTCAAAGCTCTTCCAAGATTCCCCCAAAGTTTAAACAAAAGAGGGTGTCTATCCCAAAATCTCAAGGATTTAGTGGTAGTGGATCTTATGTGATTAAGCCTACTTGTGCTAGGTGTAGAAAAATGCATGATGGTAAGTGTCGAGCTAGCACGAAGGGTTGCTATAGTTGTGGTGGAAGTGACCACAAAGTGATAAATTGCTCGGTACTTACCGCTAAGGGAAGAGAGAGGAAGAAAATTTGGTCCGATGCTCTTCAAACTAGAGGTGAACTAAAGTGTCCTCTTAATGTTTCTTTTGATATGTGTCTCATGCTTACTTCTATTCCGGTAGTACTTGTCTTTTGTGAATTGATAATTTGGACATGATGAGTTTTTATGTTGTCCTTAGTATAAAGGGGTTTAATTATGATTATGATGTGATGGAGGATTTAATGAATAGTGGTGTTTAAGTGATGCCTAGAGGTGTTGAGTGAATAGACTTCTTTAAAAGAGGATAGGAATGTAATTCTCCATTGTTTAGAATCACCTTGTGTGATGGATGTGAGAAGTTGAGTGTTCTAGATGCTCATGATTTGGATTGGCTTGAAATTCTCACCTTAAGAGGTGTACCGAGTTTGATAAGTTTAGTCCCGGTTTGGTAGGCTCATTTGAGATCTTGAGAGGTGTTAGTAAAATTGCTTGTGAGATAAAGATGCATGAGAACCTCTCTAATTTAGCAGTATCGATTGGGATCTTAGACCGACAAGTTAAGAAATAGAAGATTAAGGAAGTGCTTCCATGAGAATGTTGAGGAATGGTATTTTAGTAATGGTTTTAGTTGAGGGTGCTATTTGGGAGACCAATGGCCAATGAGATGTCCCAATATCCTTATATTCCCTTTTATTCCTCCTCTAGCTTAAGATGATAAGTCCTCCTTAACTCGTTTCATGATTGTGGAGTCTTGGATATTATGGGTGTCACATGTTTTCCTCGTCCCATAGAGTTACTCTTGTTAACCTTGGTAGGGTTTGCATGCATAGTTGTTAAACCTCTATTGTTTTAAAGAATCCGGTAAGGTTATTATGAGTGTTGTTCATGCTTTGGGAGAGTTTGAAAGGAGTTTTATTTGAGGTCTTAGTAGGGGCTTACTCCCAAGAGGTAGATGGTATGCTTAGATAGCAAGATTGATAGAGAGTCCCGATATCCTCATCCCTTTCTTTTATTCCTATTCTAGTTTGAGGCCAAGAGTTCCTTTTTGGGCTTGTTTTATGGTTTGGAGCCATGAGTGATTTGGAAAATTTCCATGATCTCCTTATGTTATGCATGTTCTTGAGAGAATTCTTCTTTAAGTATAAAATGAGTTTGCATGATTTACATGTTCCTCATGTTGTTGTGCATTTTAGTATGATGATGGCATATTTGACTTTGTGAGATAATTTGACGGACATGCTTTGATATGCTTTTGATGAAATGACGTATTGGCTCCATAATATTGTGTTGAGCTTGTTTTTAGTTGGAGAAGGTAGTTCCTCCTATCATTATGTGATAGACGATGTTTAGAAGAATTTTTATAGGCTTACTCCCAAGGGGGAGATGGTGTGCCTAGCTAGCAAAGTTGTTAAGTGTTTATGTGTTGCCATGACTTCCCTATATAATGCATGTTCATGAAAACTTGTGTTTTGAAAGAAAATGAGTTTACGTGAATTGTTTTACTCATGTTGTAGTGTTTTGTGTATGAGTTGTCTATTGTACTTAATGACAAGAATATGTGAGCATGCTTTAGTTTGGAGTTGAGAGATTTCTCCTCGAATAAAATGCTTTTTGAGAGTAAATTGCATATGGGCTCCATGAGAGTATGTTTAACAAGTTATGACTAGGAGATGATAGTTCCTCCTTGAATATGACTAGTTATGAGAATTTCATGCATAATGAGTTGGAGATGTAGTTCTTACTTTCTTGAGTTGCATTAAGTATGATGAGATGAAGTTGATGTTTCCCCCTATGATTTATGCATCATTTTGATGTGTCATGCATGATGGGATGCTAGTCTTGAGTCTTTATTTTCCGTAAGGTGTCTAGAAGTGTCCTTCGAGGATGAATGTTCCCAAGAGGGAGATAATGTAACACCCCGAAAATTAGTAGGATGAACGAGAGCCTAAACGTGGGGGTTAACGTCAAGGGTTAAGGGCAAGGGCCAAGGATTTTGGGTGAGGGCCATGGCTAGGGGGCCAAGGCTGCCTAAAGAGCACCTAGTCACTGCCTACCGAGACCACGAGGGTCTTCACGAACCGTGATGGCCACCACGAGTTGTGGTGCAACCCGTGGTTGGTGATTCAGTGTGCTCCCAAAACTGCCCAAGCCAAGGCTTCCCTTCACGAGCCACTTCACAACTCGTGGTCATGACCATGAACCATGGGAAGACTTGTGGGGTTTCCTTAGCCTCATTGGAGTCTTGCCAAGTTGGAGGAGCTACTGGGCAAGGGACCAGGGCACCACCAAGGGCCGTGGTGCCCTTGACGGATCGTGTAGGGTCTCGTGAAGGTCCCTTAGGATTGTGGAGAACAAGACCTTGAAGCCAAGCCACTGCCTAGGAACCACGAGACACTTCACGGCTAGTGGTCATGACCCCGACTCGTGGGAAGGCTCGTGGTCATGCCTTATCATGGTGGAGGCCAATGCCCCAAAGTTTAGCGACTGACCGACGACAACGGGCAGGACCACGACTTGTGAGCCCTACCGTGGTGCCTGGGAGTGGGCTGCCTTAGGAAGGTCTTTTTGGTAATTTCCTTTTTAATTGGTTTCAAGTGGGGGTTGTTTTATATGGACTTTATACATATATATAAACTATTTTAAATCATAAACCACCTCATTTACTTCATTAACTCCTAAGACCCAAATCAAATAAAAAAGTTCTTCCTCCTCACAATATTTCTCTCTCTAAAACTCCAAGAAGAAGAAGGGTAAAATTGCAGCTAGGATTTGGAGAATTCAAGGATTCTTCCTCAATTTCTTTGAAGATTCACTATCAAGGTATGGCGGCTTTTCATCTATGGGTAGTCTTCACCCATAGAGTCCCTTCAAAACTTGATATCAAAGCTTCCAATTTTCCCCAAAAGCTAGGGTTTCAATCTAAGTAATGGGTTCTCTTTCAAAACGTTTTCAATGATTTATTTATGACGGATTATGATAGAATTGATGATTTATGATGAAATCCCTCCATGAACCCATGAATCCCCCATATTTACTAAGTTGTGAATCCCACATACACACACACCATGCATGGACATGACTATGATGTGACTAAGGTGTTGATTGAGTCTTGATATTCATCTTTATCTAATATAGTAATTCTAGATGTTTGGGTTGAGTTGATTCATATCCCTTGAAGGGAAATTTATGAGGGTTTGTACATGTTGATAAGAATTGTGTATGAGCTTATGACTCACTTAGAAAGTGAAGATCCTATGACTATTGTGTAATTGTGGTATTGTTGAAAGATCATTCTCCCCATACCCTTACACATGACTATCCATGAAATATTTATCAATATGATAATATTATTGTGTTGATTGAAAGGAAATTCTCATGAACACACTATGAACATGATGTGAATGGTTTACTCACATATTGATGATTCTATGGTTGAAAGGACATTCTCACCTAATGGATCTATGAGCTATTATGATACTGTACTGTTTTGAGTGCCTAGTGCATTCTTTCATGAACATGAACTTAAGTAAAGACTAAATATGAATTTTAAAGGGAATTATGCTTAGCACCGAGTGGATATGAAAATGAGATGAAAGATTTTACGTTAGAAAGTCCGGCTTCCCAAAGAAAGTTATCTCATGAGATGGAAACCTTTTACGTTAGAAAGTCAGGGTTTCTAGTAGCAATCTCCTTATCTCATAACTATGTTCCCACATAGGTATTTAGCTAGTGGATCCACCTAATACCTAATATGTTAGTTCTACCTTAGGCAAGTAGGACACCTCTTTTCGGTGTGGGGATAAGACACCGGATTCCATGTAGCTCACATGGTCTATGTCGGTTAAGGCTAAATTTCCCTATATGATAAGAATATGAATTATGAAAAGAACATGAGTTATGTACTATGGTTCTTCAGGAGGTTCTACTTAGTGTGAATGGGGGTATAAGACTTCATTCATGCATTGCACAAGTAGGCTTTGAGAGTGGGAATGGTATGTCTATGTTATGACATGATGATTATGAGTTAAATGTATGTTGTATATGAATTATGAACATGAACATGATTACGAACTATACTTATAAATTCTTAATGAGCTATACTTAGTGTGAGTGGGGGTATGGGACTTCACTTATACATTGCAAAAGTAGACTTATAAAGGGGTTATGGTGTGATTTCCTTATGCTATGAAGATATATGAATTTATGTATGCATGATATGGATTGTTGCTAAGAGTGACGTTGCTTATTTACAAGTTATGAACATGAATGTCTCCTTGTCTATGAGTGTTGGCTATGGATAAGGTCAAGGTAGGTTATGCATGATTATGGTGGCCTAAAAGTGATACTTAGTGTAGATAGGATTATGGGATTATATCTATGCAGTGCACAAGTATATCTTAGGGTTGATTACGTGATCGTTCTAGTATAATGAGATGATCTTGGTATTCAACTATGTGTGTGAACTACGCTTGTGATGATTGGGGTATGCATTATGTTTATGTTGGAGACTATGCTTGTGATTATGATGATATACTTTATGCTATGATGAGTTGTATATAAGTTGTCTTTTGAGCTATATTCCTCAACTATTTCAAAGATGATGTTCAAAATTGGCATATAGCATGGTTTCAACTAAAATATCCCTTTTTGCATGTTTTAAGGATTTTTATGCATGGCTTCCATACTTAGTACATTTTTGTGCTAACCCATATTTCTATATTTTCTATAAGTGTAGGCTTTGGTGATATCGGCTTCTACCCTCGTGTCTAGGACCGTAATAGATCAAGAAGAATAAGAAGATTGGTGAGTCCTCATAGTATTCGAGAGCTTAGCAATTATGTCATTTAAGTCTTTCATTTATGTTTTAGTCTTTTGTAAGGGCCGTGTCCCTAAGATTGTATTCAAGTGTTATAGATGGTTTGAGACATGGTGTTTAGACTCTCTGTCATTTTTACAAAAGACTTCTATTGTAAAGAAAAGTTTTAAATTCCACACTATTTTCCTATGTTCTTATGTTCAAGATATGCTATGAGTCTTGTATGAGGCTTCTCGAAGCCTTGTATGCCGTATCATGATGAGTCCACGATTTGGACTCATCTAGGGCAATATTTTGATAGAATTAGTATCCTCAAATGCATATTTTATCTCAATATCTGATGAAAACCCTTAAGTTTTAGGTATTTGGAATTTGAGGGAAAACATGGACACCACTTAGCAAAAAGGAACAAAAGCAGTTGAAAGAACGAAGAAATGAAGATCTGGGAATAGCCGAACCCATTTAGCGAGTCGCCAAAAGGTCTTATCTTTGCCTTTTGTTCCAGTGTGCTGAGCCCTGAAGGAAAGGAACAAATCGGCAGTGGAAAGGAGCAGTCGGTATGTCGTCGAGCAGTTCCGTGAAACAGTACTATGTCGCCTAATGATCCAAAACACGATGATGCTGAAGGCTAACAGAAGATGGTGATGAAATAGATCAAAGGGTGGATCACCGAGTTGATCGACGATTCCGACTAACTTTGCCGAGGGATCCTTCGTATCACAGATTTTTGAAAACTCTAAATACTCGTTGATAGTTATTATTCTAGTATCGAATTTTTAGCTTCGAACAATAATTTTTCTAACTTTGCTTATATTTTTGAGTTCTAAGTTTGGAGAGGGTTTTGAAGAACTTGAAGGTTCAAAGGGTTTCAACTCCAATATTTTGGACTTGGGTCTTGTGGATTCTTCACTCTTGACTTGTTTTGAGACTTAAATCTTCATACCCATTTGAATGCAAACTCATATTGGTATAAATTTCTATCTCTTATACATGTCTAGCTAAAACCCCAATTCTTGGGGTGTGATTTTGTGAATATGGGTTAGATTATCTGTTGGGTCTTGCTTTATTATGATTTATTAGTTGTTTAGATGTTATTTCGTTTAGTAGTTGTGGTGGAACTTAATGAAATTGTAGTTGCAAATACGATTTCACCTTTGTGTTTTTGGCTTGCTTGAGAGAGCGGTCGTAAAACTATGACTACTAAATTGATGGCCGGTGGGATTGGGTCGACATGAGGTTCAACTCAAGAGAGTGAAACCTAATCCTTCTCCCACACACTTAGCTCGAGAGAGTGAGTGGGCTAAGGCGGAGGTTTTTCTTCATGCGGCAAGTGGATGTCCGAGAGGAACCCATTTGATTCGGGGTAAGTTGCTCGAGAGAGAATTTATCCCCACTATAGTCTAGCCTAGTAACAAATATTCAACAGATTTATTATCTAAAGCATGTACCCAATAGTTTAGTTTTTCCCGTATTCCTATCACATCCCAAGAACCCCATCTCCTTGATGAGTACTCTTTGCATATTTGCTGTTTTTATTTACTTGTGACAAATCCCCATTGATAATTGACGCTTGCGTCAACCCTTAGATTTAACATGTTTATATTCGAAAATATTTTTAGCTATGACTAATTAGAACTAAATTTATTTTTCTATTAATTCTCAAGCCCACTCCCTTGGGACTCGACCCCAATCCTTGGTTGGGTTACTTTACTATTGTACAATCTTAGACACTTGCATTGGAAGTTGTGTCTTGATTACACAAACATCATGTCACATCTAGGAAGTAGCCTTGGGTCGTGACAGAAAACTCAAGCATTTCATAATTTTTCAAACTCATGGGTGTTTAAAAATTGAGAAAAAAAGAAAAAGGCAAAAGAGATACACTAAACCAAATGAAACACTATAATATAAATAAAAGTAAGCTATTATAGTCATTCAAAAACTAGAAAGTAACAAAGTACAAAGAAAAAATGGGAATATTGATTCTAAGGCCCTCACCCCACCAAACAGGACAGTGAAGTATCCTCAATGCAAGGGAATGGAAATATTAAGCAAAGATAGAGTAACTAAGTGAAGAATGTTAGAAAAGAGCTCACGAACTCGTTCGACGAATCTCTCACTAAGAGTAGTCCGTTGATCATGGATGTAGCATCGCATAATTTAGCCTCTAATTCATAGAGTTGTTGTATGATCGCCTAACCTTTATGGGCGAGTCACCAAATTCCTCTAATCATCGTCGAACTTCCTAGTGGACCTCCCAATATGGGCCCTTAATTAGGTGAACTTTGTCTTGTCCACCCAAATACTTCAGTGCATCACCGAGTTGGTGATGCAGTCCGCCAAAATGGATAGTAAGAACCTAATCTGAGCAGCCCATTAGGCAAACTCGTTGGAGCTTCACTTAACTATTTCGGCGAATTGCCAAGTTTCTCTCTCAATCACCGATTTTTGAGCGATCCCTACACAATTGAAACCCACATTATTAAAAACAACTGATGATTGGGTCACCTCCCATGAAGTCTTATTTAATGTCGCGACATGATGTAGATATGCCTTCAAGCATCATCCAAGTACACCACTTTAACAACTCGCATGTCCCGTCCTTCCCCAAAGTATACCTTCAACCTTTAACTATTTACACTTAATCTCACCCCCTTTGCATCTTCAATTTCAATTGCTCCATTTTTATACACTTTTGTGATTGTGTGTGGACCACTTGGAATTTAGCTTGCGTGTAAAGAGGTTCAACCTTAAATTAAATAGGAGTAGGGGCTTCCCCACCCTAAAATAATGAGGTAAGATCTTCGCATCATGCCACCGCTTGACTTTCTCCTTATAAAGAGAGGAACTTTCATATACTTGTAGACGAAATTCATCTAACTCAAGGATTTGACGCACACAATTCTTAGAAGCCACATCCCAATTCAGATTATATTTTTCAATGCCCATAAGACTTTGTGCTCTAAATCATCTGGTAAATGGCAAGCCTTCCCAAACACTAACTTGTAAGAGACATACCAATAGGGGACTTGAATGTTGTGAGACAAGCCCAAAGTGTATCATCAAGCTTGTTAGACCAATAAGTACAGTGGACATTTACTATTTTGGCTAGCATGCTCTTTATCTCTTAATTTTACAGTTCAACTTTCCCACTAGATTGTGGATGGTACGAAGTGGCTGCTTTGTGGTTGACTCCATACTTTGATAGAAGAGATACAAATTGACAGTTGCAAAAGTGTTATCCTCCATCACTTATAATAGACCTTGAGGTCCCAAACCTTGTGATAATATTCTTATTGACAAACTTTGTGACATTTCTTGCTTCATTGTTTCGTAATGCCATAGCTTACAACCATTTGGAGACATATTCAACTACTACAAAAATGTATTGTCTCCCATATGAGCTAGGAAAAAGACCCATAAATTCAAACCCCTAAACATCGAATAATACAATTTCAAGGATTTGCAAAAGTGGTAATTCATGTCTCCTAGATATTCTCCCTTGCAATTTAAATTTAAAATAACATTTTAAAAAGACATGAGCATCTCTAAACATCGTAGGCCAATAGTAGCCACATTGCAAAACCTTAGAGGCTGAACGGATACCTCCATGATGACCACCTGCAGGGAAAGCATGGCATGCTTCAAATATCTTATGCAATTCCACTTTGGGTCTATAATGCCGAATGATATTATCCGAACACTCTCTAAAAAGGAAAGGTTCATCTCATATATACTTCTTGCCATCAAATAGGAATTTCCTTTTTTATGGCTACTCAAATCATTAGGTTGTACCCTCATACAAAAAAGATTGCAAAATCAACATATAAAGGAACATATGGTGTAGAAATTACCATCCCTAAATCATCAGGGAAGGCATCATCAATGTATCTCTCCTCGATCACTTTAGCACCCGCTTCTAGCCGTGATAGATGGTCGGTTACTTAATTCTCACAACATTTTCTATCTTTCGCTTCAAAGTCAAATTCTTGTAGAAGGAGCACCCATTGGATTAGTCGTGGTTTTTCCTCTTTGTTTTCTATTATGTATCGTAGAGTCGCATGATCAGTGTGCACAATCACTTTGGTACCCAATAAATAGGCTTTTAACTTTTTAAACCCATATACACCAGCTAGCAACTCTTTCTTAGTGACAATGTAATTCTTTTGAGCACAATTTAAGGTTTTACTAGCATGGTAAATGGGATGAAAAAACTTGTTTTTGTGTTAACCAAGAACAACCCCTAGTTCAAACCCACTGGTGTCGCACATCAATTCAAAAGGAAGAGCCCAATCTATTATGATAGGGGCCGAGACAATTTCCTCTTTCAAAATCTTGAAAGTATTTTAACAAACATTATAAAAAAACAAATGTTCTTTCTTTCTCAAGAAGCTTGCACAATGGAATAGAAATCTTGGAGAAATCTTTGATGAACTACCTATAGAATCTGGCATGACCAAGAAAGCACCTTATTCATTTTACCAAAATTAGGGGAGGTAATTTCTTGATTAATTGGATTTTTGCTTGATCAACTTCAATACCATCCCGAAATTTTTTGTGCCCAAGAACAATTTCTTTGTTCATAAAAAAGTGGAACTTTTCCCAATTAAGTACCAAGTTCAAATCTACACACTGTTTAAGCACCATCTCCAAATACTTCAAGAATTCTTCAAAAAATCTCCAATGACTGAAAACCATCCATGAACACTTCCACGGAGTCCTCCACCATATCCGTGAAGATTGATAACATACACCACTGAAAGGTAGCCGACGCATTACATAACCTTATGGGAATTCTCTTTAAGCCGAATAAGCCATCAGGGCATGTAAAAGTTGTTTTCTAGTTGATCCTCCGGTGCAATGGACATTTGGTTATACCTGGAATATCAATCAAGAAAGCAATACTACCCCTTTCCAACAAGCCTATCAAGCGTTTGATAAATAAATGTTATGAGGAAGTGATATTTTCCGGTTCATGAGTTAAGCTTTTGATAGTTCATACACACCCGCCACCCTGTAATGGGTATAGTGGCAACAATCTTAACTTTTTTATTTGGAACTACCGTGATACCACCTTTCTTAGGAACACATTGCACCGGACTTACCCATTGATTGTCCGCAACTGGAAAGATGACTCCGGCATCTAACCATATTATAACTCCTTTATCACCACTTCTTGCATTGGAGGATTGAGCCACCTTTGGTGCTCAATGCTTGGATTGCAATCTTCAGCCAAATTAATTTTGTGAGTGTATACACCCGGTGATATTCCCACGATGTCGGCAATTGACCACCCCAAGGCTCTAATGTGCCTTTTCAACACTATAATTAACAAATCTACTTGCAATTGTGTAAGATAATTTGAAATAATCACTGCAAGTATGTTGTTGTCCCCCCAAAATGCATATTTGAGATGAGGCGGGAGCTCCTTCAATTCTAATTTTTGTGGCTCTAATAGATGGCTTGGCCAGTGGCGCTTCTCGACTATACAAATCAAGATCAATCTTTGTTTGACACGAAGTATGTGAGCCTACACCCACAACAGCAGCCATGACTTCATCATAGTCACTAATTAAGGCCTGATCATAATTAAGGAATACTTGAGCCAATGAATCCCCACGATACACAACTTCGCCAATACTTCCCATAACTTCATCAATCTAATTCACGTGAGATACAATGTGCATATCACTACGATACTTCATGGATTTATGAATATTGAAGCTGACCACCTCATCATTAACTCGGAACTTCAAATCACCACCTTACACATCAACCAAAGCTTTTCACGTAGCCAAGAATGGTCTACCGAGGATAACCGACTTATCAATACCAATTTCACAATCAAGCACTAGAAAAATCAGCAGGGAACACAAATTTGTTAACCTTCACTAGCACATCATAGACCACACCAACCGGGCTCTTTATTGAACGATCATCAATTAAGAGCCTCATGTTCGTTTGTTTCGGTTCCTCAAGCCTAAGCTTATTAAATTTCATCGGTGGTATCAAATTTATACTTTAACCAAGATCACACAAGGATTTTACGAAAGTGCACGCACCAATCGTGCATGGAATAGTGAAAGTTCTGAGATCATTTTTTTCTTGAGGACTGCATTCTTTGCCATTACCGCGCCACATGTTTGTGGCATTTCAATTGTTTCACAATCTATCACCCTCATCTTTTTCACCAATCCTTTCATGTATTTGACATAACCCGACATTTCGATTAGAGCATCCACCAATGTTTTATTCACTTTAAAATACTTCACTATATCTACAAACTTTTTGAATTTTTCCTTGCCAATTTTGTTCCTCCATATTTGAGGGAAATGAGGCTTTATCTAAATTTGAGGAAATGTTGATGAAGCTTCGTTACCGTCTTCTTTAGCATTTTCAATTGGCTCCCCCTCATCTTCTTTTGTTTGTGTCTTATTCATTTCCTTAGGTGATTCATCATTGACAATCATCCCTTATGCATCTACCTTATTGGGCCTTGTGATTGCTTGTAACATCATTCCACTTCAAGTAACTATGGCTGAAACATGGATAGGATTCCTCTGATTCTCATTTACACAAGACATTGCATGCACATAGGGAATAGCATGCACCAGAGCAGTTAGCTGTCCCATTTTCTCTTCAAGCGCCTTGATGAAAGATGAATGTGAAAGTACAGTGGTGGACAAAGCTGAATCATCACTCTTCATCCCATGCAAGATCATATCAGAATCCTACACTTTGTTTAGGATTTGTCAACAACTCATTGGTTGGTGTCTTTATCAAATCACGTGGATTGAAATATTGCCTATCCGTAGCATCTTCACATTCCCATTCATACCATATTTCATCATTATTTTTAGTCCAACCTTGATTTCTGGCAATATTTAGATAACTTGACTGAAAACCCTCTGATATTCCACCTCTCATGTACACCCTATCATCATAAATACTCCGGGATATTGCATTTATATTCCTTTGATAATACATTCTGATAGCATTTCAAGTTGAGCAGTCAATTTAGGAATGCTTTTGTCACACTCTTGATTTTTCTCTTCTTATTCTTTAGATTCCCCAAGTGTGGAAGTGACATATGATCTTCACTCGTGTGCCAAGCATGATTAATTTTGGTCATCTCATCAAGCAACCTTGACGCTTCTACACATGGTTGCTTAAGTGTACCTCTCTGAACAAGATGATCAATTAATCCTTTATTTACAACATCAAGACTTTGGTAGAAATATTGCAACAACAGCTCATCTAGGAAACCATGTCTAGGACATTGTAACAGCACCTGCTTAAAACATTTCCATGCTTTATGAGCGAGATCTCCATTCATTCTTTGAAATTTTGAATGTGTTTCCTCAATTTAATTACATTAGATAGAGGAAAGAACCTCTCAAGGAAAGTTTCAATAAATTCTCCCCATTAGGTAATAGACTTCCTTGGAAACTCAATAAACCACCTAGTCTCCTTCCCCGTTAGAGAAAAGAGGAATAACCTCAACCGCATTGACTCTTACGAGATACCCTCAGCCAAAAAAAGGGTTGCACATACTTAGATATTTATGGAGATTCTTATTAGGATCTTCATTCTCAAGACTCCCAAATAATTCTCCCGCTTTTGTGAGGTGCAACATGGGCTTGGTTACGACAAATGTGGTACCCTTGTGCACTAGTGGTAAACAATTGCTCCAACTTCATTGGTGGTACGAGATACCACCTCATCCTCTCTTCTAACATCATTATCACACCCATGGAAACTAGAATCGTCACCGCCATGCATATTCATTGGTTCACCTACTAGAATGCAAAACAAGAGAGCCAAGCGTAAG
Organism: Solanum piurae; assembly: GCA_029582685.1. Taxonomy (NCBI): domain Eukaryota; kingdom Viridiplantae; phylum Streptophyta; class Magnoliopsida; order Solanales; family Solanaceae; genus Solanum; species Solanum piurae. Next base: position 27,124 of record JAJOOO010006448.1, read on the forward strand.
GTTGTTCAACTACAAAGTAAATTAGTATGCAAGTTACTTCTCAAATTGAATCCCTAACTACCATTCCCCGCCAACGGCACCACTTTTGATAATGCTCAAATGTCCTCTCTAAAACCAATTAAAACGGACAACGGATGTCGTCAATAAAAATACCCAACTAAGAGTCGGGGTCGAACCCCACAGGGAATAGTATGAAGTTAAGGATCCAATTGGTGAATTAAATTGCAAGTAATCTCAATGTAGTCAAATAGGAAATGGGTGGATGATTCCACAAAATCCAACAATGCAATTTTAACCACACGATTATTACTATTTCAACAAGCAAATATTCAAGAATTAATTGGCTCTAGGGGTGTGGGGATTAAAAGTTGATCGGTATTGAAGAATTTCTCAATTTGTCTATATAATCAAAGATAGGCCAAGTCATCTTAAATGACGCTAATGTTCTTTTGATCTCATAACATCCTTTCATAGAATCTCCTCTCTGGCTCATCTATATAGAACTCTAAAAAACCAGTGACCTTGGATTCACAATTAAGTATAATTAAATTTCAAACATCAAACATATCACTTACTTATATTAGTCTCTTTCGAGCACCCATACACGATTTCAAGCTAAATTCAAGTTGGTCACCTTAACTCTTGAATTAATCACTTGGTAAGAGTTTGAATATGTGATAATCAACTATTAAACAAAGCAATTCAACAAACCCACTAACTTAAATCAACATCTAACCCCAAAATCACACCCCAAGTGATTGGGGGTTTAGCTACACACCACAAAGTGTAAATAAATTATACCTTGCATGAAATTAGTCATGACTAACATGTATTTGAGTAACTACAAGCAAACTCACTTTGAATTCAACCTCAATTTAACTAATTCGAGATTATCAATTCCAAAAACCCAAGGGATAAAAGTGTTTTTCACTCAATGAAAAGTGTTTCTCTCTCTAAAAGTTTTAGAATCTTCTTTCTAATTTTGAACCCCTTCTCTCTCATTTGAGCTATTTATTATTTTCCAAATTTCAGCACAAAGCTACCATGCGCTTCTCACTCAGCGCCATTAGTCTTGCTCGCCGATATCATTCGACGAGTTACCAATCAGGTTTCAACTCGCCTTTTTGTCGCTCCAGGCTATAAGTGTTCGATCATCATTCGCCGATCCTTCTCAAGTCTTATTTTCTCGCTCCGCGAATCACCGATGTAACCTTTTTTTGTCCTTTGAACTTCTATTTTAGCATCAAGCATTATCAAATACGACGATGTCCACCTTGTTTTCCCTTTTCAATTGAATCATTGTCATTTCTCTATGACTTCGTATGCCAGCCAATAGACAGAATCCCGATGAACTACCAATTTGGACGATTCCATGCTTGCAAGGTGATTCACTCTGCTTGTTTTGTGATCATCAGAGTATAGTTTTAAACTTCTTCTTACATTTTTGGCCATTCTCTCACATATTAATCCATGTCTTGTCCTTTGCCTTTATAGCTGAATTTAATCAAAATTTTATTAGAATAGGACATAATTAGGCAGCCCACTACTTAGTAAGCTAAATTTGCCTCAAAGGAGTGCAAATCTACCACTCATCAGGACTTACCAAATATTCGAATCTCTACAATGATAAACTAGCCATGAATGCAAGGAGAGGAATCATCAAGCCATACATTAGTGAAACAATGTAGGCACAAATATGCATTAGTAGAATTCACGTATTAGGGATATGTATGAAAACGTAAACCAACATCATAAATGAACATAAATAGAAACATGGCGTGCATGACCAAGCTGAGCATAGTAAAAAACCTTAAAGAGAATCATAATCTTCTACATGGTCAATGCATCTTGAAATCATAAAGGAAGCTTCATAAAAAAATGAATGTAACTTAGTTCATTTTGTGGGATATTTACTATTAACATACATAGACCATTTGAGCTACAACATTGAATCTAGTGTCTTTCTCACACACCGAAAAGAAATGTCCTTACTTGCCAAGGCAAGGACCTTAATTTCTAGCTTAGATGGACCCACTAGTATGCCACTTAAGACAACCTACAGGGGCACGTAGTTAGGGACAATGAGATTGCTACTAGAGACCCGAACTCTACTAAAGGAAGATCCTCCATCTCAATATCCTCTAGGTGCTAAGTAAAATCCCAACGGAATAGTCATTAACATGAGCAAATCATAATCCATGGAAAAGTACAATTAAGATACTAATCCAGACTAGAACATCACATAATAACTCATTAAATATTGAATAATTCATGAGTGAGATAACGTTTCATCAAACCATGATCCCTTAATGTGAGAAAACCTTTCACAATTTTATTGATGTGAATCTTATAGCAATATAGATCATAAAACTTTTTCTTTCATAAATCATGCATAAGTTCATGAAAACATCAATCATAGCTTCATAATTTTTTCTTAAATTGATGCAAATTAGGGTTTATAGTCAAAATCACGATCAATACATGAATTCATATGGAATTAATTCGAAATCATTTAATTGAGTCTAGCAATCATAATAAGGAACCCATAAGGAATCAAATGAAAACTGAATCAATTGAATTGAAATTTGACTTGGCGAATTGAGAAAACTTTGCGCTCAATGATTGAATGGAACAAGTTAATTAATCCTTACATATCTTGAGGATCAAAGCCTAGAATAAATGGTCAAATAAAGAGGCTTGAACTTGTAACCCTAGTCTCTTCTTCCTTTCTCCTGGAGAGAAAAACTTGAGGGGATTTTGGGGAATTTTGGGAGAATGATTTGGGAATGGGTAGATTAGGACTAAAAATAATTTATAGGGGCTTATTTATAGGAAAAATGATGTAGTATAGGAATTAGTTGCATAGGAAAAGACCAAAATACCCTTTAAAATAATTGTCGATCAGTCCTATAGTTGCAACCTACGGTCTATAGAAATTCCTATAAACTGTAGTGGTCAACCATAGGTCAAGTGACTACAGCCTAAAATCAAGGAAAATCAAGTGACTAGTTTTTATGGACCGTGTAAAATCATACGGTCTTTAGACCTCATCCGTATACATCAACATTCAGTTCAAAATTTCATTTAGTCTAGAAACTTTCTACAAAATCTTCCTGTGGTCTGTAGTCCATTAGACGGACCAAACTAGTGAATCATTGAATGGGTTATTGGGGCTTGATTTACAAAATATCTTTCCACTTCCTAGAGACTGGTCTACGACTCTTAGAATATCCTATGAACCGTGGACTTGTCTCGTGGACCTGAACAATAACTATCTTTGGCCTTCTTTCTATTTCTAAATTATTTGGTGTTACAATATCCCTTTGGCAACATTCGTCCTTTAATGGGACTCAAGCTAGCATGAATAAAGTAGGAGAGAAACTAGCAACCTAACATAAGTGAAAATTTCATCAAAATGCACATGAACATGGTGAATCACTCCAAGCTAAATCATAACATCAAATATCAAGTTTTCATGAACATGTCAACATGAGAATGACTAAAATGCATGAATCATAAAGAATGAAACATCAGGAATTAATACGTCAAGCTAGAATAGGAGCGGAGGGAAAGAGGTGAGGATACTACGAGATCATATAGACTTCGACCTCCGAAGTAGCACCCTCAACTAAATGGTTCCTTCAAAGAACCTTCATTGAAGGAACTTCTTTATTTCTCAATTTTTGAACTTAGCGGTCTAAAATCTCAGCCGGAACCTCTTCATAAGAAATATTCTCTTTAACTACCAAACCTTCCAAAAGTACAATGGACATCATATCTCCAACACATTTAATTAATTAGGACACATCGAAAACTGGTGTCGGTTCTAAATCATTAGGCAACTCCAGTTCATAAGAAACTGCCAATATGCCTCAAAATTTGATATAGGCCCATATAGCAAGGACTAAGCTTCCCTTTATTTCTAAACCTCATCACACCCTTTATTGGTGAAATTTTCAAGTAGACCCCATCATCAACACCAAATTCTAGCTCTCTTATTCTAACATCGAAATAGGACTTTTGTCGACTCTAAGCCATTTTCAATTTATCATGAATAAATCAATCATTTTCCATAGCGTCATACACAAACTTGGGCCCTATCACGATAACCTTACCAATTTTGAACCAACCAATAGGAGACCTAAACCTCATACCATAAAAAGCCTCAAACAGTGTCATCCTAATGCTAGAATGATAGCTATTATTATAAGAAAACTAAACCAAAGGAAAAATGGTCATCTCAATTACCCTTGATATCGATCACACAAGATCTCAACATGTCTTTTAATGTCTGAATAGTACACTCGTCTTGTCCATCAGTCTGAGGATGAAAAGTTATGCTAAGTTTCACTTGATTCTTAAACTATTCTGAAACGACTTCTAAAATTGAGATGTAAACTTAATACCTAGATCAGAGATAATGGACGAAGGCACTCCATGCCACCTAACCATTTCCCGAATATAAAGCTTGGCATACTCTTCCGATGAGAATGAAGTCTTAACGGGAAGAAAATGAGTCAATTTTGTCATCCAGTTCACTATGACTCAAATCAAATCAAATAGTCGACGAGTATGGGGTAATCCCGTAATGAATTTTATATTGAGATCTTCCCACTTCCATGTAGGAACTCTAATGTTTGGAGCCAAACCTATTTGTTTCTAATGCTCAAATTGTACTTGTTGACAATTTGGACACTTAGCCACAAATTCAACAATATCCCTCTTCTTCCCATTCCACCAATAAACTTCCCGCAAATCACGATACATCTTGGGGGATCCTGAGTGAATAAAATACCAAGAATTGTGAGCTTTTGTTACAATCTTATTTCTCAACTAATAAACGTTCAGAACACATAATTGACCTTGATATCGAAGGACACTATCTCCCCCTTGGGAGAAAGCCTTAATGGATTTTTCAGAAACTAACTTCTTCAAGTCAACTAAACTAGGATCAAGATCTTGCTTAGCCTTCTCATTTGATACAAAAGACAATTCTGAACCATTATGACTAACTACACTACCTTTATTAGAATCAACCAAATTAACACCTAATTGGGACAATGTATGAACATTGCAAACTAATTCATTCTTATCATTCTCAACATGAACAACACTACCATTGATAACCGACAAAGAGCATCCGCCACCACATTCACCTTTTCGGGATGATATAGGACACTCATATCGTAATCCTTTAACAATTCAAGCCATCTCATTTGGCAAAGATTCAAATCATTTTGAGTGAATACATACTTCAAACTCTTATGGTCGGTGAAAACGTTTACATGAACACCATACGCGTAGTGTCTTCAAATATTTAGAGCAAACACCACTGTCACTAACTCTAAACTGTGGGTCGAATAATTCATTTCATGAACTTTCAATTGCCTTGAAGCATAAGCAATTAGTTTCCCATGTTGCATCAAAACACAAGCAAGTCTAATTTGTGAAGCATCACAAAAAACTACAAAACCATCCGGTCCTTCTGGTAACGTGTAAATAGGGGCTAAGGTAAGTCTATCCTTCAACTCTTTGAAGCTCTTCTCACAAGCTTCCGACCATTGAAATTTTCCCTTTTTCTGAGTCAATGTCATTAATGGTGAAGCAATGCAAGAAAACCTTCTACGAACCTTCTATAGTAACCGACCAAACTCAATAAACTTGTATACCCGAAGCGGACAAAGGTCTAGGTCAATTATTAACCGCCTCGATTATCTTAGGATCCACTTGAATATCTTTAGTGGAAACAATATGGCAAAGGAAAGAAAAGCACATCAACAAAAACTCACATTTGCTAAGCTTAGCATACAATTCACGATCCTTGAGAATTTGCAAGACAATCCTCAAATGCTCAACATGCTCATCCTCACTCCGTGAGTAAATCAAGATATCATCGATAAACACAATCACAAACAAGTCAAGATATTCTTAAGTACCCTATTCATTAAATCCATAAATTTCACCGGGTCATTTGTATAACCAAACGACATCACCAAAAATTCAAAATGACCAAACTAAGTTTGAAAAACCATCTTTGAAATGTCACCCTGCTTCACCCTCAATTAGTGATAATCCGACCCGAGGTCAATCTTAGATAAGTAACATGATCCTTCTAGTTGATCAAAAAAATCATCTATCCTTGGAATATGATACTTATTCTTAATGGTAACCTTGTTTAATTGCCAAAAGTCAATGCACATTCAGAGAGAACCGTACTTCTTTCGAAAAAACAACACCGTAGCGCCCAATGGAGAGATACTTGGTCTAATAAATACCTTATCCAATAAATGTTTTGATTGGTCATTTAGATACTTAAGTTCTACTGAGGCTATACAATAAGATGTATATAGATAGGTTGCATATCTTGTAACACCCCAGAAAAATTTGAGCTAAGACTCAAACCATCCTTCGTTGTGAGTAGGATTTTACCGAGGAATTTAAAATTTCTTAAGTGTTAAGCTCAGTAGATATAACACATTGAGTTCCAAGAAGAACTAAATAGAGTTCATTAAATTCATTCCTAAGTTCTTCTAAGTTTTGAGTCAACTTCAAATGGTCATACCTTTCCGTACATGATGAGTTAGGTGGCCCATAAGATATCAAATGAAAGGTCTTTGAATTATCTTTCCAACGCCACCAAGTTTACTAATTTTCAAGCTCGTATGAGTGAGATATGCCCTTTTTAAGTCAGGCTGTCCAGTTAAGGAAAGTTACCCGAAAATATGAGGGGTATTTTTATCCTTTCCTTATCCAATCAGATTTAATTAATTTTTAGGGGTCTAAAATGATTAAGTTCAGTTTTATAATCATAATCTATGCTTAGGGTTTTAGTTGAGAGTTCATGAAGAGGAAATAAAAGAAAAGAGGAGAAAAAAAAAGGAAAGGATCAAAGCTTTCGTCGAGATACTTGAGTTTTGTTGCGGATTTTCATCATGAGTTTAACCCCTAAGAGGTATGTAATTTATCATAGTGTTGGGTTCATTCACCCACACTCCAATTATGTTATTTTCAACGACGTTTTGTTCTTGAAATTGAAGAGTTTGAGTTCTTGATGAGTTTTTGATAAGTGTTCTTGATGTTTCCTTCTAAATCTTGTTTTGTTGGGATTTTGATGAATTCTTGAGATGAATCCTTGGAATTTGAGGGTTGTTTTGAGTAGATTAGTTGTACTTAGGTTGGGTATTCAAATCTAAGTGATTGGGGAAGAAACCGTTCGATTTTAGGCGTGTTAGGGTGAGAAAACGAGCAAAGAAAGTCATTGGGGTTTTCTAGTTTGGGGCCTGACGCTCTATGCCAGCCAGTGCACCCAAACCTCACCTCTGTAGGTAGAGGGATGGCGCCCTGTGTAACACCCCGTTATTTGAAAGAGCTAGAATTAGAAAGAACATTGTTTGGAAAGAATGAAAAATCTGGAATTTGGCTAAGTTATGTAAAGTATGAGTTTTTGGGTCAACTTCAAACGACCATAACTATTGATACATGAGGAGTTAGGTGTGCTACAAGATACTATATGAAAGTTCTTTAAATTATATTTCCAACGCCACCGAGTTTTCTCATTTTGAGTTGTATGAGGGAGATATGCCCGTTTGAAGTCGGGTTGACTGAATAAGAAAAGTTAATCGGATTTTAAAGGGGTATATTGGTCTTTTCCTTACCCAATTAAATTATTTCGTTTTTAGTAATTAATTAGGGGTCTAAAATGAATTGGTTCCGTTTACGCACTAAAATATTTCACGTTAGGGTTTTAGAGAAAAGAACTAAGGAGGAGAAAGGAAGAGAAAAGTCAAGATTCGTTGATTTCATGAGGAATTGATTGTGGATTTCGCCAAGAATTCGATCCTAAAGGGTTATACTTTTTAGATGATTCCTTACCGCTTTTTAACATAGACTAGTGGATCAACTTAGTAGTTAGGTTCTATACCCCTGGCAAGGTATAGGATGGTCCTGGCAGCGTGAGGCAAGACGTTGACATAGCTCTTAAGTGATGGTTGTCGGTTAGAGAAACTCCCAAAGTTATATTTTGTATTCTTATGTACAGAGAGATTACTTGTATTTTCACATAAAAAAAAAGGTTATATTGTATTTCTAAATACACAGATTTGTTATCCATGTTTTTAAAACTTATCTTTATATTACATTTACATTATTTGTTTATATTTAAATGAGTTGAGTTGAGTTGAGACCAGGTATGTTCCTTCAATTCCTTTCAAGATTGTGTCTTGTTTTAGAATTTCCCCTCGCATTCTTGTACATTCAATGTACTGATACCAGTTGGCCTGCATCATTTAATGATGCAGATACAGGTAACCAGGATCAGCATCCAGGGCACCGTTGATTCTAGTTGAGCTTCAGAGTTGTTGGTGAGCCTCCTTGCTTCCGGAGGATCCCTTTTTATTACTTCATCATTTTAGTTAATTAGGATGTTGTGGGCCGTGTCTCGACGTCCATCTCAGTTTTCAGAGGCTTCATAGACAGTTTGTTGATGTTAGTTATTGAGTCTTTCCATTCATGTTTTGATGTTTGAGACTTGAGTGCCACTTTGGCTAGTGAATATTTCTATATACATTCTAAGTTATCTATTGAGATTTCAGTTTAATTTTTAAAGTATTTTTATCATGAGTAAGACTTCCGCTAAGAGTTAAGCTAGGCCAAGGGTTTGCTAGGGGCCACCAATGGTTCTCGAGTGTCAGTCCCGCCTAGGGAGTAGGCTCGGGGCGTGGACCTGCTCCATCTTCTGCTAGTGCACTTGCACCAAGGAACAAATGTTAGTACAATATTTAGAATTCAAAGAATTTCAGAGCTACACATGCGCATTCTCAAGGTAGTGTGGCACAAGGTGGGTAATAAGACTCTTGCATGTGCTAAGTGTGGTAGGAGCCAATCAGGGGTGTATCGTGATGGCTCCACGGGTTGCTTCAAGGGTGGTCAGAATAGTCATTTTATGAGAGAGTGTCCTAAGAACAGGTAGGGAAATGGTAATTAGGGCAATAAAGTCAAGTTTTCTTCAATTGCTCCACCAGACAAAGCTGCATCTAGAGGAGCTACTTTAGGGGCATGCAGAGGAGGAAACCATCTTTATGCTATCACTAGTTGCCAAGAGCAAGAAGATTTACCAGATGTTGTCACAGGTATGATCCAAGTCTTTAACTTTGATGTTTACGTTTTGCTAGATCCAAGAATGAGTTTATCCTTTGTAATTCCTTATGTTGAGATGAATTTTGATGTTTTTCCTGAAAAACTTATTGAGACCTTCAATATTTCGACACATGTTGGTGAGTCTATTATAGCATAGAGAGTCTATCGTGATTGTACCATTTCAGTCAATCACAGGAGCACCATGGCTGACTTAGTTGAGTTAGACATGATAGATTTTGATGTCATTCTAGGTATGGACTAGCTTCATGCATGTTATGCCTCAATTGATTGTAGAAATCAGTTTCCTAATGAGCTTGTTATATAGTGGAAGAGTAGTTAAGCAGCGCCTAAGGGTCGTTTTATTTCATACCCTAAGGCGATAAAGTTAGTTTCCAGAGGGTGTGTCTACCACTTAGTCCGAGTTAATGACTCTAGTGTTGAGATACCTCTTATTCAGTCAGTTCCAGTAGTAAAAGAGTTTCCAGAAGTCTTTCTAGATGATCTTCCCGGAGTCCCTTTTGAAAGAGAAATAGACTTTGGTATAAATATTCTTCTCGATACTCTTCCTATATCTATTCATCCATATAGGATGGCACCAGCAGAGTTAAAAGAGCTTAAAGAGCAATTGAAAGATCTCTTTGAGAAGGGTTTTGTTTGACCAAGTGTCTTACCTTCTAGAGTTTCGATCTTATTTGTAAGGAAGAAGGATGGTTCCCTTAGAATGTGTATATATTACCGTCAGTTGAACAAGGTTACTGTCAAGAATAAGTATCATCTTCCAAGAATTGATAATCTCTTCGATCAACTTCAGGGTGCCACTTGTTTTTCCAAGATAGACCTTAGATCAGGCTATCATCAATTGTGAATAAGAGGAAGTGATATTCCTAAGAAAACTTTCATAACCAACTATGGTCACTATGAGTTCCTAGTTATGTCCTTTGGTTTGACCAATGCTCCTGCATCATTCATGGACCTTATGAATAGAATATTCATGCCTTATTTAGATATGTTTGTTATCGCATTCATGGATGCCATTTTAATCTATTCAAGCAGTGAGGAAGATCATGCTAGTCATCTCAGAATAGTTCTCCAAACTCTAAAGGATAAGGAGATATATGCTAAGTTTTCTAAGTGTAAATTTTGTCTTGAGTCTATGGCATTCTTAGGCCATATTGTTTTCGGTGATGGGATTCGAGTTGACACTCAAAAGATACAGGCAGTGCAGAATTGGCCTAGACCCACATCTCCAACTGATATTAGGAATTTCTTGGGGTTGGATGGATATTATAGAAGGTTTGTTGAGGGTTTCTCATCTATTTCATCCCCATTGACTAAGTTGACCCAGAAAATAAGGAAGTTTCAATGGTTTGAAACTTGTGAGAAAAGCTTTCAAGAATGAAAACTAGGTTGACTACTGCCCCAATATTGACCGTACCAGAGGGTAAGTAAGGCTTTTTTGTATAATGTTGTAACACTCCAAAAATATTAGTTTAAACTAGAGACTAAACGTGAGGGTAGCGTAAAGAGTTAAGGGCAAAGGCCAAGGGAGAGGACCAAAATAGTCCACTCTCCCCAGGACACTGTCCTAGTGACCACGACCACCCCCACGACTCATGGTGGGGACCACAGACCGTGGTGTGTCTTGTGGTAGCCTAGGCAGTGTACTCCCCAAAATCTGCATAAAATAGGCTCTCTTTCAAGAGCCACTGCATGGCTTGTGGTGAAGACCACGGCTTGTGGGAAGGTTCGTAGAGAAGAGTTGGGTGTGTAAGGGTGGAAACCAAGTGGCCAAGCCACTGCCTCAGGGTCCACGGGAGGGACCACGGCTTGGAGTGACTATCCTCCAAGGCTTGTGGTATGTCTTCATGGATCCGAGGACAAGTTATATATTGTTGTTCCATTTCTTTCATTGTACTTGACTTTCAAATTTCTATTGTAAGGGTTGTGACCCTATTTTTGAGACTTCAATTGTAATAGATGGCTAAATGAGACTATGTCTAGACTTACGCTTTGCCTTTATGAAAACTTCTTAAAGACTTGAATTTTTTCTCTCTTTATTGTTCATTACTTATGTGATAATATGCTAAGTGGCTTACATAGTGCCTTTAAGGGTATTATGTGTCATGTTACGTCTAGGGGGAACCCTTGGGTCGTGACAAACTTGGTAATCAGAGCAAAAGGTTTGTAATGATTCTAGGATGATGTCTTATAAGCCACGTCTAGTAGAGTCTTGTTCATGAGTGTGAAGTGCACCACATTTATGAATGAGAGGCTACAAGATGTTAGGAAACTACACTTCTTTCATTACTCTTAATTCGTGCCATAGAGTTTAACTCTATAAAGTCTTCCTTCTAATCCTTCTCCTGTGTGTTCAGGAAATGAATACACGAAGGGCTAACGCGAGAAGGGTGGAAGAGGAGAATCTGAATCAAGGAGTTCCTCAAGGTAATCAAGCTTCGGTTGACCCCACAATGGAGAATGTGACCCATGTGGAGTTTAGGTATCATATCCAATTGTTGTTTGAAGTTATGAGAACTCAAGCCAATACAGAGGTGTGTAATGAATTGGAAAATGATAGGTTAAACTAGAACGTAAATGTAGGGGTTAACGTAAAGAGTTAAGGGCAAGGGCTAAGGGTTTTGGGTGTAGGCTATGGTTTGGAAACCTAGGCTACCTAAAACTTAGCCTAGCTACTGCCTCCCTAGACCACGAGGGTCTTCATGACCCGTGGTGGCTAGTAATTAAGACCTAAAAGGAGCCAAGCTAAGGTTCCCCTTCGTGAGCCACTCATGACTCGTGGTCATGACCATGGACCGTGGGAAGGCTCGTGGGATTATCTTAGCTTGTTGAGGGTTGTGTCTTGATGAAGAGGCTACTGCCTCAAAGACCGCGGGAACCACCATGAGTTGTGGTGCCCTAGACGGTCCGTCAAAGTGGGCGTGAACCTCACTTAGGCTCAAGGCTAGCAAGGCACTTTGGTAAAGCTACTGCCTCCATGATCACGAGCATCACCACGACTCGTGCCTTGACCATGGATCATGGGAGATTCTGTGGTCTTGCCTTAGGCCTTGAAGGGCTTTGCAAGGTTGGGAGGCATACTGCCTAGGGTACCACGGGAACCACCACGAGCCGTGGTGTTCCTCACGACCCGAACAAGTGGGTGTGGTCCCTGATGGGGATGCCCAAAATAAGGGTGTTTGAGTAATTTCATTTTATTTAATTAAAGTGAGGGGTTGAATTTAAATGGTTTTTATCACTATTAGATATAATTTTAAGTCCTAAAATAATTCATTAAGTCACTATTTATCTAAAAACCCAAAAAAAGTTCCTCCTTTCAAATATTATATCTCTAAACTCAAGGAAGAAAAGGAAGCCATTCAAGCTAGGGTTGGTGGATTTACATGGTGTTTCTTCTTCAATTTTTGTGGGGAATCTATAGCAAGGTATGGTAGTCTTGATCCTTCTCTAACTTTTCATTCAAGGAGCCAATTCAAAGGTGATTTCAAATCATGAAAATCTAGGGTTTTACTCAATTTCATGGGTTCTTTAATCAAACGATTTCAAAAGGTTTCTAATGTCAAATTATTATTGAATTATTGTTTAATTGATGATTTATTATGAAAATACTCTATGAATCCATGAATTCTCTCAATTTCTAAATTGTGCCTTTGGGAAGTGGGTTTGATGATTATGAAAGTTTATGAATGAAGTATGTCTAAATTGCTTTGGATTATTGAATTGTATCATTATCTATGTTTTAATTATGGTAAATTGTTGGTGAGTTTATGATTTGTGATCATGGCCTTGAAAGCGCAAGTTATACCCAATTACTTGTTGAAATAAAATTGTTCTTGAGCTATTGATCAACTTGAAATGTGGAGGTTTTTAATTACTATGTATGCTTATGAAGTGAAGTATATGTGTGTGATCACTATAGATGTGTTATGATCATGTTTAGAAGGAAATTGTATGACTGATGATGATTATGTGTGAAAGGTTATTATCACATACACACACTCATGAATGAATAATGAATGAAGTTCTATGAAAATGTTAATGATGATGAGTCTATTGAAAGACTATTCTAAATTGTACTCTAATAAATGATAATAACTTGTTGTGAAATGACTTTCTCACAATAAAGGGATTCTTAGGTGAAAGGCTATTCTCATCTTTAAATCTATGAGCTTTATAATGAGAGAATGAATGTTGGGTTTGGGATGGAAGCTCATCCAGGAGTTGAGGTGGAGTGCCTAGTAACAATCTCTTATTCCATATTGAACTAATGTAATGTACTCCGTGGAATAATGCTAAGCATGGAGAGGAGAAGAATTGAGATGGATGCTCATCTAGGAGTTGAGGCGGGGTATCAATTAACAATCTCTTGAGATGTATGCTTATCCGTGAGTTGAGCCGAGGTATCTAGTAGCAATCTTCCTATCCCATCACTATGTGCCCACGTAGGTCTAGGTAGTGGATCCACTTAAGTTGAAGAACAATGGTCCTACCTTAGGCAAGTTGGAGTCCCTTATTCGGTGAGGGTAAAACCAGGATTCCATAAATTGCTCACATGGTTTATGTCGGTTATGGATTATCCTCACAAAGAATGTTAATGAACTATAGCTTCTTAAGAATGCAATACTTAGTGTGGGTAATGGTATGGGACACCATCTATTCATTGCACAAGTAGGCTCTGAGAGAGGTTGTGGTGTGTTCGTTTGTAATGTTAAGTGTAATGAATGTTCTCTTATATGATTTTAATGAGAATGTTGGCTATAGGTCTAATGAATGAATGTGCTCTTAAAGTAATGAAGTAAATAAATAATGTTGACTTATATGCTTGAATGAGATGATGCATGCTATACTTGGATTGTATCATGACTTACTTCCTTGTCATGATTTAATGAATATCACTGTGCCTTTTCTTTGGTGGCTTCAAGGAGTACTTAGTGTGAGTAGTAGTATGGGATGCTACTCATACATTGCACAAGTAAGACTTAGAGTTGCCCTAGGTGATGGTTTTTATGTGTTGATGTGACTTATGTGATGTTTATGTCTCTTGTGAATTAGTATTGTGTAAGGATGGAAGGTTGAATGGTAAGTTCACTTTTGGTGACCTTAAGGTGGTACCTTATTGTGGATGGTATTATGGGACGCTATCCATACATTGCACAAGGTATAGCTTGAGGGTTACTTTAGCTGAAGGCTTAAAGTGAAGTTAAAGGTTCATATGTTGATTATGTTCATATGTGATTTTATGACTTATATGATGATTGTACTTGTATTTGATGTCTGTTATGCTATTGTTCATGATATTTCTAAAAAGTGGCATAATGCATGGTTTTCCAAACAAAGATGTCCATTTTAATCATGTTTTTGGATGGCTATCATACTTAGTACATCTAATGTGCTAACCCAGATTTCTTATCCCTTTTTACCTAAGTGTAGGGTTTGGAGATACTGGTTCACTATGCTAGAGGAGTAGGTTTCTAAGGTGCTTAAAGATAAAAGACTTGGTGAGTCCTCATAGTTTCGAGGACAATACCCATTTTGTTCCTTTTAGTGTCTTTTAGTATTGTTAAAGCTTTTGTGTGGGGTAAGCCCCAATGTTGTAATCAAAGTATTAGATGAGTTGAGACAAAGTGTACAATGTCTAGAAAATCTTTTGCTTGCTTTTTAATGAAAATGTCTTCGATTGTATAAGAAAGTTTTTAATTTTTCTCTATTTTCCTATGTTCTTATGTTCAAGAATGCTATGAGGCTTGTATAAGACCCCTTCGGGATCGAGTACGCCGTATTGCATCCGCGGTGTACCCTCGGGTAGTGACAAAAATGGTATCAGAGCACAAGGTTTTTGGGAATGGTCTTAGGTTGTCTCAAACCACATCTAGTATTGTCTTGTTCATAATGTGAAGTGCGCCACATTATGAATAGTAGGCTATTGGGTGTAAAGAAAGTTTCACTTATTCATTCTTCAAGTCGGGCCATAGAGTTTAACTGTGTAATGTATTTCCCTAATTCCTTATGTGATGGACTTTATAGTATGACCACTTTAAAGGAGTATGCTAGAAGGGTTGAGGGAGAGAAAAGGTTTGTTGTGAAGCCAACTATAGCTATTTGACTTGATATATTGGGCTGATAGTTATGGTGTGACTGTAGTATGAATGGATTGCCTTATGGTTATGTGTGATGTTGGTAGAAGGTTATGATGAGTTTTGTGGTATGTTGAAAGAGTTTTTGAATAGTGGTGTTTAAGTGTTGCCTTGAAGTGTTGAGAGAGTAGACTCCTCTAAGAGGAGTAGAGGTGTAATTCACCTTGGTGTAGAATCACCTTGGGTGATGAGTGTGAATGTTTAGTGATGTTTTGTTTCTACCTTAGAATGGGAAAAGGTGAAGTTTGAAGGAGTTGTATAGGATTATTCCCAAGTGGGGGATAATGTGCTTAGATGATAAGGTCTATGAGTGTCCTTGATGTTCAGTAGTTAGGTTTGATTGAATTTCTCACCTTATTAGGTGCAGTAAGTTTGAGGAGTTTAGACCCAGTGTGGTAGACTCATACAAGACTTTGAGTGATGTGGTAAGGTTGTTGGTGAGAAAGAGTTGCTTATGAGGACCTTCCTAGTTTAAAACCACCGGTGAGTTGATGGTTTCTTGTAAGTTGTGAATGTCGCAATTAAGGTTCCTATGTTATGTCTGTTGACCTTAGTTGGGTTTTCTCCAAAGTGAGGGACGGTATGTTGAATATTAAGGTTGTTGAGAGATCGGATATCCATATCTCTTTCTTTATATGCCTATTCAAGCCTAAGACAAAGAGTTCCTTTTTTGGCTTGTTTCATGTTTTGGACTCATGTGTGACATTGAGTTTCCATGTTCTCCTTATGTTATGCATGTTCTTGATGAATTCTTGTTTGAATGAGAAAATGAATTTTCATGAATTATGTTCCTCATGTTGATATGCATCTATGATGAGTTGCCTAAATATTTCATGAGTTGACTTGTTGAGCATGCTTAAATGTGTTCTTGAAAGAGTTGCATAATGTGATTTTATGATAAAATTGCATAATGTGCCTAATGATGTTGTAATGAACATGATGTGATTTGGAGAAGGAAGTTCCTCCAATGAAATGAGAAATGAGATGTTTTGGTGCATAATGATTTTGTAGATGTAGTTCCTACCTTCTTGTTTAAATTAAGCCTTTTTTTATGTGGAGTTGATGTTTCCTCCTATGTTTATGCATTTATGTTGATATTGCATGCATGGTTGTGGGCTGCTAGACTTCAGTCATTTTTCCCGAATGTGTTAAGGTGTCATTCGAGGATGAATGCTTCTAAGTGGGGGATAATGTAATGGCTCAGAAAATGATAGGTTAAACTAGAGCCTAAACGTGGGGGTTAACGTCAAGAGTTAAGGGCAAGGGCTAAATGTTTTGGGTGTAGGCCGTGGTTTGGGAACCTAGGCAAACTAAAACTTAGCCTAGCTACTGCCTTCCTAGACCACGAGTGTCTTCACGACCTGTGGTTGTCACCATGAGCCATGGCACCACCCATGGTGGCTAGGGAGTAAGCCCTAGAAGGTGCCAAGTAAAGGATCCCCTTCACGAGCCAGTTCACGACTCGTGGTCATGACCACGGGCAGTGGGAAGGCTCGTGGGATTGCTTTAGCTTGTTGAGAGTTGTGTCTTGATGAAGAGGCTAGAGCCTCAAAGACCACGGGCGCCACCACGAGTCGTGGTGCCCTAGACGGTGCATCAAAGTGGGCGTGAATCTCACTTAGGCTCAAGGAAAGTAAGGCACTTTGGCAAAGCTACTGCCTCCATGATCACGAGCATCACCATGACTCGTGGCTTTGACCACGGATCGTGGGATCTTCTGTGGTCTTGCCTTAGGCCTTGGAGCGCTTGGCATGGTTGGTAGGTACACTGTCTAGGGGACCATGGGAACCACAACCACCACGAGCTGTGGTGCTCCTCACGACCCGTTCAAGTGGGCGAGGTCCGTGACGGTGCTGGCCAAATTAAGGGTGTTTGAGTAATTTCGTTTTATATAATTAAAGTGTGGGGTTGATTTTAAATGGTTTATATCACTAGTATATATAATTTTAAGTCCTAAAATAAGTCATTAACTCCCTATTTCTCTAAAAATCCAAAAGAAGTTCTTCCTTTTAAATATTCTCTCTGTAAACTCAAGGAAGAAAAAGGAAGCCATTCAAGCTAGGGTTGGTGGATTTTCAAGGTGTTTCTTCTTCAATTTTCGTGAGGAATCTATAGAAAGGTATGGTAGTCTTGATCCTTGTCTAACTTTTCATTCAAGGAGCCAATTCAAAGGTGATTTCAAATCATGAAAATCTAGGGTTTTACTCAATCTCATGGGTTCTTTAATCAAACGATTTCAAAAGGTTTCTAATGTCAAATTATGATTGAATTAGTGTTTAATTGACGATTTAATATAAAAATACTCTATGAATCCATGAATTCTCTCAATTCCTAAATTGTGCCTTTATGAAGTGGGTTTAATGATTATGAAAGCTTATGAATGAAGTATGTCTGAATTGCTTTGGATTATTGAATTGTATCATTATCTATGTTTTAATTATGGTAAATTGTTGGTGGGTTGATGATTTGTGATCATGGCCTTGAAAGGACAAGTTATGCCCAATTACTTGTTGAAATAAAATTGTTCTTGAGCTATTGATCCACTTGAATGGTGGAGGTGTTTGATTACTTTTTTTCCTATGAAGTGAAGTATATGTGTGTGATCACTATAGATGTGTTATGACCATGTTTAGAAGGAAATTGTATGAATGATAATGATTATGTGTGAAAGGTTATTATCACATACACACACTCTCATGAATGAATAATGAATGAAGTTCTATGAAAATGTTAATGATGATGAGTCTATTGAAAGACTATTCTAAATTGTACTCTAATGAATGATAATGACTTGGTGTGAAATGACTTTCTCACAATAAGGGGATTCTTAGGGGAAAGGCTATTCTCATCTTTGAATCTATGAGCTTTCTAATGAGAGAATGAATGTTGGGTTTGGGATGGATGCTCATCCAGGAGTTGAGGCGGAGTGTCTAGTAACAATCTCTTAATACATAATGAACTAATGTAGTGAATGTATTGTACTCCGTGGAATAATGCTAAGCACCGAGAGAATAAGAATTGAGTTGGATGCTCATCTAGGAGTTGAGGTGGGGTATATAGTAACAATCTCTTGAGATGGATGCTTATCCGTGAGTTCATCCGAGGTATATAGTAGCAATATCCCTATCCCATAACTATTTGCCCATGTAGGTTTAGCTAATGGTTCCACTTAAGCTAAAGAAAAGTGGTCCTACCTTAGGCAAGTAGGAATACCTTATTCGGTGAGGGTAAAACCAGGATTCTATAGATTGCTCACATTGTCTATGTAGGTTATGGCTTATCCTCACATATAAAGTCAATGAACTATATATTCTTTAGAATGCAATACTTAGTATGGGTAGTGGTATGGGACGCCATCTATGCATTGCACAAGTAGTCTTTGAGAGAGGTTGTGGTGTGTTTGTTTGTAATGTTAAGTGTAATGAATGTTCTCTTATGATGATGTTAATGAGAATGTTGGCTATAGGTCTAATGAATGAATGTGCTATTAATGTAATGAAGTAAATGAATAACGTTGACTTATATGCTTAAATGAGTTGATGCATGCTATACTTGGATTGTATCATGACTTACTTCCTAGTTATCATTTAATGAATATAAATGTGCCTTTTCTGTGGTGGCTTCAAGGAGTACTTAGTGAGTGTAGTAGTATGGGACGCTACTCATACATTGCACAAGTAAGACTTAGAGTCTCCCTAGGTGATTGTCTTTATGTGTTGATGTGACTTATGTGATGTTTATGTCTCTTGTGTATTAGTATTGTGTAAGGATGGAAGGTTGAATGGTAAGTTCACTTTTGGTGAGCTTAAGGTGGTACCTTGCTGTGGATGGTGGTATGGGTCGCTATCCATACATTGCACAAGGTATAGCTTGAGGGATACTTGAGGTGAAGGCTTAAAGTGAAGGTAAAGGTTCATATGTTGATTATGTTCGAATGTGATTTTATGACTTATATGACGATTGTACTTGTATTTGATGTCTCTTATTCTATTGTTCATGATATTTCTAATAACTGGCATAATGCATGGTTTTCCAAACAAAGATGTCCATTTTAACCATGTTTTTGCATGGCTATCATACTTAGTACATCTAATGTGCTAACCCAAATTTCTTATCCCTTTTTACCTAATTGTAGGGTTTGGAGATACTGGTGTTCTATGCTTGAGGAGTAGGTTTCTAAGGTGCTTGAAGATGAAGACATGGTGAGTCCTCATAGTTTCGAGGACAATACCCATTTTGTTCCTTTTAGTGTCTTTTAGTTTTGTTAAAGCTTTTGTGTGGGGTAATCCCCAATGTTGTAATCAAAGTATTAGATGATTTGAGACAAAGTGTACAATGTCTAGAAAGTCTTTTGCTTGCTTTTTAATGAAAATGTCTTCGATTGTATAAGAAAGTTTTTAATTTTTATCTATTTTCCTATGTTCTTATGTTCAAGAATGCTATGAGGCTTGTATAAGACCCCTTCGGGATCGAGTACGCCGTATTGCATCCGGGGTGTACCCTCGGGTAGTGAAAAACATTGTATCAGAGTACGAGGTTTTGGGAATGGACTTAGGTTGTGTCAAACCACATCTAGTATTGTCTTTTTCATAAGGTGAAGCGCGCCACATTATCAATAGGAGGCTATTGGGTGTTAAGAAAGTTTCACTTCTTCATTCTTCAAGTTGTGCCATAGAGTTTAGCTTTATAATGTCTTTCCCTAATTCCTTATGTGATGGTCTCTAGAGTATGACCACTTGAAAGGAGTATGCTAGTAGGGTTGAGGGAGAGAAAAGGTTGGTTGTGAAGCCAACTATGGCTATGTGACTTGATATATTAGGTTGATAGTTATGGTGTGACTGTAGTACGAATGGATTGCCTTATGGTTATGTGTGATGTTGGTAGAAGGTTATGATGAGTTTTGTGGTATGTTGAAAGAATTGTTTAATAGTGGGATTTAAGTGTTGAGAGAGTAGACTCCTCTAAGAGGAGTACAGGTGTAATTCACCTTGGTGTAGAATCACCTTGGGTGATGAGTGTGAAGGTTTAGTGATTTTTTGCTTCGACCTTAGAATGGGAAAAGGTGAAGTTTGAAGGAGTTGTATAGGATTACTTCCAAGTGGGGGTTAATGTGCTTAGATGATAAGGTCTATGAGTGTCCTTGATGTTCATTATTTAAGTTTGATTGAATTTCTCACTTTTTAGGTGTAGTGAGTTTAAGGAGTTTACACCCAGTGTGGTAGACTCATATGAGACTTTGAGTGATATGGTAAGGTTGTTGGTTAGAAAGAGTTGCTTATGAGGACCTTCCTAGTTTAAAAGCACCGGTGAGTTGATGGTTTCTTGTAAATTGTGAATGTCACGATTAAGGTTCCTATGTTATGTCATGTTGACCTTAGTTGGGTTTTCTCTTAAATGAGGGATGGTATGTTTAATAGTAAGGTTGTTGAGAGTTCCGGTATCCTTATCTCTTTCTTTATATGCCTATTCAAGACTAAGACAAAGAGTTGTTTTTTGGCTTGTTTCATGTTTTGGAGTCATGTGGGACATTGAGTTTCCATGTTCTCCTTATGTTATGCATGTTCTTGGTGAATTCTTGTTTGAATGAGAAAATGAATTTTTATGAATTGTGTTCCTCATGTTGATATGCATCTATGATGAGTTGCCTAAATATTTCATGAGTTGACTTGTCGAGCATGCTTAAATGTGTTCTTGAAATAGTTGCATAATGTGATTTTATGAGAAAATTGCATAATGTGCCTAATGATGTTGTAATGAACATGATGTGATTTGGAGAAGGAAGTTCCTCCAATGAAATGAGAAATGAGATATTTTGGTGAATAATGAGTTTGTAGATGTAGTTCCTACCTTCTTGTTAGAATTAAGCCCTTTTTTGATGTGGAGTTGATATTTCCTCCTATGTTTATGCATTTATGTTGATATTGCATGCATGATTGTGGACTGCTAGTCTCCAGTAATTTTTCCCGAATGTGTTAATGTGTCATTCGAGGATGAATGTTTCTAAGTGGGGGATAATGTAATGACTCAGAAAATGATAGGTTAAACTAGAACCTAAATTCGGGGGTTAACGTCAAGAGTTAAGGGCAAGGGCTAAGGGTTTTGGGTGTAGGCCATGGTTTGGGAACCTAGGCTACCTAAAACTTAGCCTAGCTATTGCCTCCCTAGACCACGAGGGGTTTCACGACCTGTGGTTGTCACCATGAGCCGTGGTACCACCCATGTTTGCTAGGGAGTAAGCCCTAGAAGGTAACAAGCAAAAGAACCCCTTCGCGAGCCACTTCACGACCCGTGGTCACGACCACAGGGTGTGGGAAGGCTCGTGGGATTGCCTTAGCTTGTTGAGAGTTCTGTCTTGATGAAGAGCCTATAGCCTCAAAGACCATGGGAACCATCACCAGTCGTGGTGCCCTAGACGGTCCGTCAAAGTGGGCCTGAAGCTCACTTAGGCTCAAGGAAAGTAAGGCACTTTGGCAAAGCTACTACGTCCATGATCACGAGAATCACCACGACTGGTGGCCTTGACCACAGATCGTGGGAGCTTCCGTGGTCTTGCCGAAGGCCTCGGAGCGCTTGGCAAGGTCGGTAGGTACACTGTCTAGGGGACCACGGGAACCACAACCACCACGAGCCGTGGTCCCTGACAGGGCTACCCAAATTAATGGTGTTTGAGTAATTTCATTTTATTTAATTAAAGTGTGGGGTAGATTTTAAATGGTTTATATCACTAGTATATATAATTTTAAGTCCTAAAATAAGTCATTAACTCCATATTTCGCTAAAAATCTAAAAAAAGTTCTTCCTTTCAAATATTCTCTCTCTAAACTCAAGGAAGAAAAAGGAAGCCATTCAAGCTAGGGTTGGTGGATTTCCAAAGTGTTTCTTCCTCAATTTTCGTGGGGAATCTATAGCAAGGTATGGTAGTTTTGATCCTTGTCTAACTTTTCATTCAAGGAGCCAATTCAAAGGTGATTTCAAATCATGAAAATCTAGGGTTTTACTCAATCTCATGGGTTCTTTAATCAAACGATTTCAAAAGGTTTCTAATGTCAAATTACGATTGACTTAGTGTTTAATTGATGATTTATTATGAAAATACTCTATGAATCCATAAAATTTCTCAATTCCTAAATTGTGCCTTTACGAAGTGGGTTTGATGTTTATGAAAGCTTATGAAAGAAGTATGTCTAAATTTCTTTGGATTATTGAATTGTATCATTATCTATGTTTTAATTATGGTAAATTGTTTGTGAGTTGATGATTTGTGATGATGGCCTTGAAAGGGCAAGTTATGCCCAATTACTGGTTGAAATAAAATTGTTCTTGAGCTATTGATCCACTTGAAAGGTGGAGGTGTTTAATTACTATGTATGCTTATGAAGTGAAGTATATGTGTGTGATCACTATAGACATGTTATGATCATGTTTAGAAGGAAATTGTATGAATGATATTGATTATGTGTGAAAGGTTATTATCACATACACACACACTAATGAATGAATAATGAATAAAGTTCTACAAAAATGTTAATGATGATGAGTCTATTGAAAAACTATTCTAAATTGTACTCTAATGAATGATAATGACTTGTTGTGAAATTACTTTCTCACAATAAGGGGATTCTTAGGTGAAAGACTATTCTCATCTTTGAATCTATGAGCTTTCTAATGAGAGAATGAATAATGGGTTTGGGATGGATGCTCATCCAGGAGTTGAGGCGGAGTGTCTAGTAACAATCTCTTATTCCATAATGAACTAATGTAATGAATGTAATGTACTCCGTGGAATAATACTAAGCACCAAGAGGATAAGAATTGAGATGGATGCTCATCTAGGACTTGTGGCGGGGTATCTAGTAACAATCTCTTGAGATGGATGCTTATCTGTGAGTTGAGCCGAGGTATGGAGTAGAAATCTCCCTATCCCTTAGCTATGTGCCCATGTAGGTCTAGCTAGTGGATCCACTTAAGCTAAAGATTAATGGTCCTACCTTAGGCAAGTAGGAATCCCTTATTCGGTGAGGGTAAAACATGGATTCCACAAATTGCTCACATGGTCTATGTCGGTTATGGATTATCCTTACAAAGAATGTTAATGAACTATAGATTCTTAAGAATGCAATACTTAGTGTGGGTAGTGGTATGGGACGCCATCTATGCATTGCACAAGTAGGCTTTGAGGGAGGTTGTGGTGTGTTCGTTTGTGATGTTAAGTGTAATGAATGTTCTCTTATGATGATGTTAATGAGAATGTTGGCTATAGGTCTAATGAATGAATGTGATCTTAATGTAAAAAATAAATGAATAATGTTGGCTTATATGCTTGAACGAGATGATGCATGCTATACTTGCATTGTATCATGAGTTACTTCCTTGTCATCATTTAATGAATATAAATGTGCCCTTTCTATGGTGGATTCAAGGACTACTTAGTGTGAGTAGTAGTATGGGATGCTACTCATACATTGCACAAGTAACACTTAGAGTTACCCTAGGTGATGGTCGTTATGTGTTGATGTGACTTATGTGATGTTTATGTCTCTTGTGAATTAATATTGTGTAAGGATGGAAGGTTGAATGGTAAGTTCACTTTTGGTTACCTTAAGGTGGTACCTTGTTGTGGATAGTGGTATGGGACGCTATCCATACATTGCACAAGGTATAGCTTGAGGGTTACTTGAGGTGAAGTCTTAAAGTGAAGGTAAAGGTTCATATGTTGATTATGTTCATATGTGATTTTATGATTTATATGATGATTGTACTTGTATTTGATGTCTCTTATGCTATTGTTCATGATATTTCTAAAAAGTGGCATAATGCATGGTTTTCCAAACAAAGATGTCCATTTTAAGCATGTTTTTGCATGGCTATCAAACTTAGTACATCTAATGTGCTAACCCAGATTTCTTATGCCTTTTTACCTAAGTGTAGGATTTGGAGATACTGGTGTTCTATGCTTGAGGAGTAGGTTTCTAAGGTACTTGAAGATGAAGACTTGGTGAGTCCTCATAGTTTCGAGGACAATACCCACTTTGTTCCTTTTAGTGTCTTTTAGTTTTGTTAAAGCTTTTGTGTGGGGTAAGCCCCAATGTTGTAATCAAAGTATTAGATGATTTGAGAAAAAGAGTACAATGTCTAGAAAGTCTTCTGTTTGCTTTTTAATGAAAATGTCTTCGATTGTATAAGAAAGTTTTTCATTTTTCTCTATTTTCCTATGTTCTTATGTTGAAGAATGGTATGAGGCTTGCATTAGACCCTTTCGGGATCGAGTACGCCGTATTGCATCTGGGGTGTACCCTCGAGTAGTGACAAACATTGTATTAGAGCGCAAGGTTTTGGGAATGGTCTTAGGTTGTCTCAAACCACATCTAGTATTGTCTTGTTCATAATGTGAAACGCGCCACATTATTAATAGGAGGCTATTGGGTGTTAAGAAATTAACACTTCTTCATTCTTCAAATCGTTCCATAGAGTTTAACTCTATAATGTCTTTCCCTAATTCCTTATGTGATGGTCTTTTGAGTATGACCACTTGAAAGGAGTATGCTAGAAGGGTTGAGGGAGAGAAAAGGTTAGTTGTGAAGCAAAATATGGCTATGTGACTTGATATATTGGGCTGATAGTTATGGTGTGACTGTAGTATGAATGGATTGCCTTATGGTTATGTGAGATGTTGGTAGAAGGTTATGATGAGTTTTGTGGTATGTTGAAAGAGTTGTTGAATAGTGGTGTTTAAGTGTTGCCTTGAAGTGTTGAGAGAGTAGACTTCTCTAAGAGGAGTAGAGGTGTAATTCACCTTGGTGTAGAATCACCTTGGGTGATGAGTGTGAACGTCTAGTGATGTTTTTCTTCGACCTTAGAATGGGAAAAGGTGAAGTTTAAAGGAGTTGGTATAGGATTACTCCCAACTGAGGGATAGTAAGCTTCGATGATAAGGTCTTTGAGTGTCCTTGATTTTCATGATATAGATTTGATTGAATTTATCACCTTATGAGGTGCAGTGAGTCTGAGGAGTTTAGAACCAGTGTGGTAGACTCATATGAGACTTTGATTGATGTGGTAAGGTTGTTGGTGAGAAAGAGTTGCTTATGAGGACCTTCCTAGTTTGAAAGCACAGGTGAGCTGATTGTTCCTTGTAAGTTGTGAATGTCACGATTAAGGTTCCTATGTTATGTCATGATGACCTTAGTTGGGTTTTCTCCTAAGTGAGGGATGGTATGTTGAATAGTAAGGTTGTTGAGTGTTACGATATCCTTATCTCTTTCTTTATATGCCTATTCAAGCCTAAGACAAAGAGTTTCTTGTTTGGCTAGTTTCATGTTTTAGAGTCATGTGCGACATTGAGTTTCCATGTTCTCCTTATGTTATGCATGTTCTTGATGAATTCTTGTTTGAATGAGAAAATGAATTTTCATGAATTGTGTTCCTCATGTTGATATTCATCTATGATGAGTTGCCTAAATATTTCATGAGTTGACTTGTTGAGCATGCTTAAATGTGTTCTTGAAAGAGTTGCATAATGTGATATTATGAGAAAAATGCATAATGTGCCTAATGATGTTGTAATGAACATGATGTGATTTAGAGAAGGAAGTTCCTCGAGTGAAATGAGAAATGAGATGTTTTGGAGCACAATGAGTTTGTAGATGTAGTTCCCACCTTCTTGTTTAAATTAAGCCTTTTTTTTATGTGGAGTTGATATTTCCTTCTATGTTTACGCATTTATGTTGATATTGCATGCATGGTTGTGGGCTGCTAGTCTCGAGTCATTTTTCCCGAATGTGTTAAAGTGTCATTCGAGGATGAATGTTTCTAAGTGTGGGATAATGTAATGACTCAGAAAATGATAGGTTAAACTAGAGCCTAAACGTGGGGGTTAACGTCAAGAGTTAATGGCAAGAGTTAAGGGTTTTGGATGTAAGCCATGGTTTGGGAACCTAGGCTACCTCAAAGTTAGTCTAGCTACTGCCTCCCTAGACCATGAGGGTCTTCACGACCTGTGGTTGTCACCATGAGCCGTGGTACCACCCATGGTGGCTAGGCAGTAAGCCCTAGAAGGTGCCAAGCAAAGGATACCCTTCACGAGCCACATCACGACTCGTGGTCATTACCACTGGCTGTGGGAAGGCTCGTGGGATTGCCTTAGCTTGTTGAGAGTTCTGTCTTGATGATGAGGCTACAGCCTCAAAGACCACGGGAACCACCACGAGTCGTGGTGCCCTAGACGGTCCGTCAAAGTGGGCGTGAAGTTCGCTTAGGCTCAAGGAAAGTAAGGAACTTTGGCAAAGCTACTGCCTCCATGATCACGAGCATCACCACGACTCGTGGCCTTGACCACGGATCATGGGAGCTTCCGTGGTCTTGCCTTAGGCCTTGGAGCTCTTGGCATAGTTGGTAGGTACACTGTCTAGGGGACCACGGGAACCACAACCACCACGAGCCGTGGTGACCCTCACGACCCGTACAAGTGGGTGTGGTCCCTGACGGGGTTGCCCAAATTAAGGGTGTTTGAGTAATTTTGTTTTATTTAATTAAAGTGTGGGGTTGATTTTAAATGGTTTATATCACTAGTATATACAATTTTAAGTCCTAAAAAAAGTCATTAACTCCCTATTTCTCTAAAAATTCAAAAAAAGTTCTTCCTTCCAAATATTCTCTCTCTAAACTCAAGGAAGAAAAAGGAAGCCATTCAAGCTAGGGTTAGTGGATTTCCAAGGTGTTTCTTCATCAATTTTCGTGGGGAATCTATAGCAAGGTATGGTAGTTTTGATCCTTGTCTAACTTTTCATTCAAGGAGCCAATTCAAAGGTGATTTCAAATCATGAAAATCTAGGGTTTTACTCAGTATCATGGGTTCTTTAATCAAACGATTTCAAAAGGTTTCTAATGTCAAATTATGATTGACTTAGTGTTTAATTGATGATTTATTATGAAAATACTCTATGAATCCATGAATTCTCTCAATTCCTAAATTGTGACTTTATGAAGTGGGTTTGATGATTATGAAAGCTTATGAATGAAGTATGTCTATTTTGCTTTGGATTATTGAATTGTATCATTATGTATGTTTTAATTATGGTAAATTGTTGGTGAGTTGTTTATTTGTGATCATGGCCTTGAAAGGGCAAGTTATGCCCAATTACTTGTTGAAATAAAATTGTTCTTGAGCTATTGATCCACTTGAAAAGTGGAGGTGTTTAATTACTATGTATGCTTATGAAGTGAAGTATATGTGTGTGATCAATATAGAAGTGTTATGATCATGTTTAGAAGGAAATTGTATGAATGATGATGATTATGTGTGAAAGGTTATTATCACATACACACACACTCATGAATGAATAATGAATGAAGTTCTATGAAAATGTTAATGATGATGAGTCTATTGAAAGACTATTCTAAATTCTACTCTAATGAATGATAATGACTTGTTGTGAAATGACTTTCTCACAATAAGGGGATTCTTAGGTGAAAGGATATTCTCATCTTTAAATATATGAGCTTTCTAATGAGAGAATGAATGTTGGGTTTGGGATGGATGCTCATCCAAGTGTTGAGGCGGAGTGTCTAGTAACAATCTCTTATTCCATAATGAACTAATGTAATGAGTGTAATGTACTCCGTGGAATAATGCTAAGCACCGATAGGATAAGAATTGAGATGGATGCTCATCTAGGAGTTGAGGCGGGGTATCTAGTAACAATCTATTGAGATGGATGCTTATCCGTGAGTTGAGCCGGGGTATATAGTAGCAATCTCTCTATCCCATAACTATGTGCCCATGTAGGTCTAGATAGTGGATCCACTTAAGCTAAAGAACAATGGTCCTACCTTAGGTAAGTAGGAATCCCTTATTCGGTGAGGGTAAAACCAGGATTCCATAAATTGCTCACATGGTCTATGTTGGTTATGGCTGATCCTGACAAAGAATGTTAATGAACTATAGCTTCTTAAGAATGCAATACTTAGTGTGGGTAGTGGTATGGGACGCCATCTATGCATTGCACAAGTAGGATTTGAGAGAGCTTGTGGTGTGTTCGTTTGTAATGTTAAGTGTAATGAATGTTCTTTGATGATGATGTTAATGAGAATGTTGGCTCTGGATGGTGGTATGGGACGCTATCCATACAATGCACAAGGTATAGCTTGAGGGTTACTTGAGGTGAAGGCCTAAAGTGAAGGTAAAGGTTCATATGTTGATTATGTTAAAATGTTATTTTATGACTTATATGATGATTGTACTTGTATTTGATGTCTCTTATGCTATTGTTCGTGATATTTCTAAAAAGTGGCATAATGCATGGTTTTCCAAACAAAAATGTCCATTTAAGCATGTTTTTGCATGGCTATGAAACTTAGTACATCTAATGTGCTAACCCAAATTTCTTATCCCTTTTTACCTAAGTGTAGGGTTTGGAGATACTGGTGTTCTATGCTTGAGGAGTAGGTTTCTTAGGTGCTTGAAGATGAAGACTTGGTGATTCCTCATAGTTTCGAGGACAATACCCACTTTGTTCCTTTTAGTGTCTTTTAGTTTTGTTAAAGCTTTTGTGTGGGGTAAGCCCCAATGTTGTAATCAAAGTATTAGATGATTTGAGAAAAAGAGTACAATGTCTAGAAAGTCTTCTACTTGCTTTTTAATGAAAATGTCTTCGATTGTATAAGAAAGTTTTTCATTTTTCTCTATTTTCCTATGTTCTTATGTTCAAGAATGGTATGAGGCTTGCATTAGACCCCTTCGGGATCGAGTACGCCGTATTGCATCCAGAGTGTACCCTCGGGTAGTGACAAACATTGTATCAGAGCACAAGGTTTTGGGAATGGTCTTAGGTTGTCTCAAACCACATCTAGTATTGTCTTCTTCATAATGTGAAGCGCGCCACATTATGAATAGGAGGCTATTGGGTGTTAAGAACGTTTCACTTCTTCATTCTTCAAATCGTGCCATAGAGTTTAATTCTATAATGTGTTTCCCTAATTCCTTATATGATGATCTTTAGAGTATGACCACTTGAAAGGAGTATGCTAGAAGGGTTGAGGGAGAGAAAAGGTTGGTTGTGAAGCAAACTATGGCTATGTGACTTGATATATTTGGCTGATAGTTATAGTGTGACTGTAGTATGAATGGATTGCCTTATGGTTATGTGTGATGTTGGTAGAAGGTTATGATGAGTTTTTTGGTATGTTGAAAGAGTTGTTGAATAGTGGTGTTTAAGTGTTGCCTTGAAGTGTTGAGAGATTAGACTCCTCTAAGAGGAGTAGAGGTGTAATTCACCTTGGTGTAGAATCACCTTGGGTGATGAGTGTGAAGGTTTAGTGATGTTTTTCTCCGACCTTAGAATGGGAAAAGGTGAAGTTTGAAGGAGTTTGTATAGGATTACTCCCAAGTGGGGGATAATGTGCTTAGATGATAAGGTCTTTGAGTGTCCTTGCCGTTCATGAGTTAGGTTTGATTGAATTTCTCACCTTATGAGGTGCAGTGAGTTTGAGGAGTTTAGACCCAGTGTGGTAGACTCATATGAGACTTTGAGTGATGTGGTAAGGTTGTTGGTGAGAAAGAGTTGCTTATGAGGACCTTCCTAGTTTGAAAGCACCGGAGAGTTGATGGTTTCTTGTAAGTTGTGAATGTCACGATTAAGGTTCCTATGTTATGTCATGTTGACCTTAGTTGGGTTTTCACCTAAGTGAGGGATGGTATGTTGAATAGTAAGGTTGTTGAGAGTTCCGATATCCTTATCTCTTTCTTTATATGCCTATTCAAGCCTAAGACAAAGTGTTCCTTTTTTGGCTTGTT
This sequence comes from Solanum piurae, assembly GCA_029582685.1. Taxonomy (NCBI): domain Eukaryota; kingdom Viridiplantae; phylum Streptophyta; class Magnoliopsida; order Solanales; family Solanaceae; genus Solanum; species Solanum piurae. Next base: position 57,202 of record JAJOOO010006448.1, read on the forward strand.
TCATGTTATGGAGTCATGTGTGACATTGACTTACCATGTTCTCCTTATGTTATGCATGTTATTGATAAATTCTTGTTTGAGTGAGAAAATGAATTTTCATGAATTGTGTTCTTCATGTTGATATGCATCTATGATTAGTTGCCTAAATATTTCATGAGTTGACTTGTCGAGCATGCTTAACTGTGTTCTTGAAAGAGTTGCATAATGTGATATTATGAGAAAATTGCATAATGTTCCTAAAGATTTTGTAATGAACATGATGTGATTTGGAGAAGGAAGTTCCTCCAATGAAATGAGAAATGAGATATTTTGGCGCATATTGAGTTTGTAGATGTAGTTCCTACCTTCTTGTTTGAATTAAGCCTTTTTTTGATGTGGAGTTGATGTTTCCTCCTATCTTTATGCATTTATGTTGATATTGCATGCATGGTTGTGGGCTGTTAGTCTTCAGTCATTTTTGCCGAATGTGTTAAAGTATCATTCGAGGATGAATGTTTCTAAGTGGGGGATAATGTAATGACACAGAAAATGATAGGTTAAACTAGAGCCTAAACGTGGGGGTTAACGTCAAGAGTTAAGGGGACGGGCTAAGGGTTTTGGGTGTAGGCCATGGTTTGAGAACCTAGTCTACCTAAAACTTAGCCTAGCTACTGCCTCCCTAGACCACGAGGGTCTTCACGACCGGTGGTGGTCACCATGAGCCGTGGTACCACCCATGGTGGCTAGGCAGTAAGCCCTAGAAGGTGCCAAGCAAAGGATCCCCTTCACGAGCCACTTCACGACTCGTGGTCATGACCAAGGGCTGTGGGAAGGCTCGTGGGATTGCCTTAGCTTGTTGAGAGTTGTGTCTTGATGAAGAGTCTACAGCCTCAAAGACCACGGGCACCACCACGAGTCGTGGTGCCCTAGACGGTCTGTCAAAGTGGGCGTGAAGCTCACTTAGGCTCAAGGAAAGTAAGGCACTTTGGCAAAGCTACTGCCTCCATAATCACGAGCACCACCACGACTCGTGTCCTTGACCACGGATAGTGGGAGCTTCCGTGGTCTTGCCTTAGGCCTTGGAGCGCTTGGCAAGGTTTGTAGGTACACTGTCTAGGGGACCATGGGAACCACAACCACCACGAGCCATGGTGCCCCTCACCACCCGTACAAGTGGGCATGGTTCCTTACGGGGTTGCCCAAATTAAGGGTGTTTGAGTAATTTCGTTTTATTTAATTAAAGTGTGAGGTTGATTTTAAATGGCTTATATCACTAGTATATATATAAATTTAAGTCCTAAAATAAGTCATTAACTCCCTATTTCTCTTAAAATCCAAAAAAAGTTCTTCCTTTCAAATATTCTCTCTCTAAACTCAAGGAAGAAAAAGGAAGCCATTCAAGCTAGGGTTGGTTAATTTCCAAGGTGTTTCTTCTTCAATTTTCGTGGGGATTCTATAGCAAGGTATGGTAGTTTTGTTCCTTCTAACTTTTCATTCAAGGAGCCAATTCAAAGGTTATTTCAAATCATGAAAATCTAGGGTTTTACTCAATCTCATGAGTTCTTTAATCAAACATTTTTGAAAGGTTTCTAATGTCAAATTATGACTGAATTAGTGTTTAATTGATCATTTATTATGAAAATACTCTATGAATCCATGAATTCTCTCAATTCCTAAATTGTGCCTTTATGAAGTGGGTTTGATGATTATGAAAGCTTATGAATGAAGTATGTCTAAATTGCTTTGGATTATTGAATTGTTTCATTATCTATGTTTTAATTATGGTAAATTGTTTGTGAGTTGATGATTTGTGATCATGGCCTTGAAAGGGCAAGTTATGCCCAATTACTTGTTGAAATAAAATTGTTCTTGAGCTATTGATCCACTTGAAAGATGGAGGTATTTAATTACTATGTATGCTTATAAAGTGAAGTATATGTGTGTGATCACTATAGAAGAGTTATGATCATGTTTAGAAGGAAATTGAATGAATGATGATGATTATGTGTGAAAGATTATTATCCCATACACACACACTCATGAATGAATAATGAATGAAGTTCTATGAAAATGTTAATGATGATGAGTCTATTGAAAGACTATTCTAAATTGTACTCTAATGAATGATAATGACTTATTGTGAAATGACTTTCTCACAATAAGGGGATTCTTAGGTGAAAGGGTATTCTCATCTTTGAATCTATGAGTTTTCTAATGAGAGAATGAATGTTGGGTTTGGGATGGATTCTCATCCAGGAGTCGAGGTGGAGTGTCTAGTAACAATCTCTTATTCAATAATGAACTAATGTATTGAATGTAATGTACTCCGTGGAATAATGCTAAGCACCGAGAGGATAAGAATTGAGATGGATGCTCATCTAGGACTTGAGGCGGGGTATCTAGTAACAATGTCTTGAGATGGATGCTTATCCGTGGGTTGATCAAGGTATATAGTAGCAATCTCCCTATCCCATAACTATGTGCCCATGTAGGTCTAGCTAGTGGATCCATTTAAGCTAAAGAACAACGGTCCTACCTTAGGAAAGTAGGAATCCCTTATTCGGTTAGGGTAAAACCAAGATTCCATAAATTGCTCACATGGTCTATGTCGGTTATGGCTTATCCTCACAAAGAATATTAATGAACTATAGCTTCTTAAGAATGCAATACTTAGTGTGGGTAGTGGTATGGGATGCCATCTATGCAATGCACAAGTAGGCTTTGAGAGAGGTTGTGGTGTGATAGTTTGTAATGTTAAGTGTAATGAATGTTCTCTTATGATGATGTTAATGAGAATGTTGGCTATAGGTCTAATGAATGAATGTGCTCTTAATTTAATGAAGTAAATGAATAATGTTGACTTATATGCTTGAATGAGATGATGGATGCTATACTTGGATTGTATCATGACTTACTTCCTTGTCATCATTTAATAAATATAAATGTGCCTTTTCTATGGTGGCTTCAAGGAGTACTTAGTGTGAGTATTAGTATGGGATGCTACTCATACATTGCACAAGTGAGACTTAGAGTTGCCCTAGGTGATGGTCTTTATGTGTTGATGGGACTTATGTGATGTTTATGTCTCTTGTGTATTAGTATTGTGTAAGGATGGAAGGTTGAATGGTAAGTTTACTTTTGGTGACCTTAAGGTGGTACCTTGTTGTGGATGGTGTTATGGGATGCTATCCATGCATTGCACAAGGTATAGCTTGAGGGTTACTTGAGGTGAAGGCTAAAAGTGAAGGTAAAGGTTCATATGTTGATTATGTGAAAATATGATTTTATGACTTATATGATGATTGTACTTGTATTTGATGTTTGTTATGCTGTTGTTCATGATATTTCTAAAAAGTGGCATAATGCATGGTTTTCCAAACAAAATTGTCCATTTTATGCATGTTTTTGCATTGCTATCATACTTAGTACATATAATGTGCTAACCCAGGTTTCTTATCCCTTTTTACCTAAGTGTAGGGTTTGGAGATACTGGTGTTCTATGCTTGAGGAGTAGGTTTCTTAGGTGCTTGAAGATGAAGACTTGGTGAGTCCTCATAGTTTCGAGGACAATACCCACTTTGTTCCTTTTAGTGTCTTTTAGTTTTGTTAAAGCTTTTGTGTGGGGTAAGCCCCAATGTTGTAACCAAAGCATTAGATGATTTGAGACAAAGTGTACTTTGTCTAGAAAGTCTTCTGCTTGCTTTTTAATGAAAATATATTCGATTGTATAAGAAAGTTTTAAATTTTTCTCTATTTTCCTATGTTCTTATGTTCAAGAATTTTATGAGGCTTGTATAAGACCTCTTCGAGATCGAGTACGCCGCATTGCATTTGGGGTGTACCCTCGGGTAGTGACAAACATTGTATCAGAGCACAAGGCTTTGGGAATGGTCTTAGGTTGTCTCAAACCACATCTAATGTTGTCTTGTTCATAATATGAAGCGCGCCACATTATCAATAGGAGGCTACTGGGTTTTAAGAAAGTTTGACTTCTTCATTCTTCAAGTCGTGCCATAGAGTTTAACTCTATAATGTATTTCCCTAATTCCTTATGTGATGGTCTTTAGAGTATGACCACTTGAAAAGAGTATGCTAGAAGGGTTGAGGGAGAGAAAAGGTTGGTTGTGAAGCAAACTATGGCTATGTGACTTGATATATTGGGCTGATAGTTATGGTGTGACTGTAGTATGAATGGATTGCCTTATGGTTATGTGTGATGTTGGTAGAAGGTTATGATGAGTTTTGTGGTATGTTGAAAGAGTTGTTGAATAGTGGTGTTTAAGTGTTGCCTTGAAGTGTTGAGAGAGTAGACTCCTCTAAGAGGAGTAGAGGTGTAATTCACCTTGGTGTAGAATCACCTTGGGTGATGAGTGTTAAGGTTTAGTGATGTTTTGCTCCGACCTTAGAATGGGAAAATGTGAAGTTTGAAGGAGTTTGTATAGGATGACTCCTAAGTGGGGGATACTGTGCTTAGATGATAAGGTCTTTGAGTGTCCTTGATGTTCATAAGTTTGGTTTGATTGAATTTCTCACCTTATGAGGTGCAGTTAGTTTGAGGAGTTTAGACCCAGTGTGGTAGACTCATATGAGACTTTGAGTGATGTGGTAAGGTTGTTGGTGAGAAAGAGTTGCTTATGAGGACCTTCCTAGTTTAAAAGCACCGGTGAGTTGATGGTTTCTTGAAAGTTGTGAATGTCACGATTAAGATTCCTATGTTATGTCATGTTGACCTTGGTTGGGTTTTTTCCTAAGTGAGGGATGGTATGTTGAATAGTAAGGTTGTTGAGAGTTCCGATATCCTTATCTCTTTCTTTATATGCCTATTCAAGCCTAAGACAAAGAGTTCCTTTCGGTGCGGAATTCATCTTAGGTCTGGCTAAAGGTTTGTTATAATATTCTTTAGCTAAGGGTTTTAGCCTTGATATTTATTTTATATTATTTATGATGTACCATTTTTCGGTGCGGAATTTATCTTATGTCTAGCTAAAGGTTTTGTTATAATATTCTTTTGCTAAGGGTTTTAACCTTGATATTTCTTTTATATTATTTATGATGTATTCTAGATATGATATATCTTGGGTTCTTCGGTACATATGTAAATTATTTTCTATCAATTGATCTAATAGTTTTATATCTTCCATAGCTTTTATCCAATATTGTAAATATTCGTAATTCATTTTAATCTGAATTTATTTCTAAATCGTACCATTCTATTCTTTCGAGGGCTAAATCATGTAGGTCTATTTCATACCATTCTTGGTTTAGTATATCTTCTAATTTATTATTAAATATTTTTTCCCATATGATTCTTCTTAATTCAATTATCTCTATACCTTTAAGTATATATAGGATTAAAGTTTCATAGTTTTTTATCATTTCCTCATGCATTTATGTAGTCATGTTCTTTGTTATGCAGGTTTTTTTATTTTCAATTATTCCTTCCTATCATATTCATAATTGATTAAATTCATATTAGATTATCATGAACTAGATTAATTGTTTATCATGTTTTCTTGTCACTACTAGCATCATACTTTAGCGGATACTTTCTTCTTATCAACGCCTCAACTTTATTTACTCCCCTAAACGGCTTCCCTTCCCTACCGGTTTCAACATTAGGATGGCATAGTATAGAAGTTTTCTCCCTGTTTCCAGTGTGCTAATAAACTGGAAATCATGATTCAAATAATTCTAATACATAATAACTAACATAAATTTATTCAATCATATATATGATATTCAGGAATATATGAAATTAGTTCTGCATATTTGTTGAACAATATACCTTTGCTTCTTGCTTATTCATGCTATCTGAAATATCTTATTGAATTTCAGATTGTTGTTCCGTTATTTTTTTTTTAAGTATTGAATATCTTAGTGAGTGTTTTTCTGAAAGCTTTGTTTATTGAAGGCCTGCTTATTAAGTTACATGTACATTCCTTTATACATAAAGGAATTTCTATTCTATAACTATGTATGTATTACAATAATGCACGTACTATCCTACTACTTTACAATAATGCACTACACTTGTCCTTTTAATAATGCACACCACCTACCATTGATACACTTGTCATCATTATTAATAATGCACACCACCTACCACACCCTACTTTACAACACTTGTCCATACTACTTTAATATTGCACATCTATTATTTAATATGCACATGCTTGTTGACTAATCCTTATATTATTTACTTTATCTTCTCTTCCACTTTGTCTGCCATTCGCATTTTATCTCATCTTTTTATCTTGTCCGCATCTTATCTTGCTTGTCTACATCTTATCTTCATCGTCTTCTTTCACTCTAAATTGACATCTGGAATTATATTATCTTCACCGTTACATTTCGAACATATGTGATCAGGGTATTTGTGTCCAATTAGTTTGCAATATATGGTTAATAATTCTGTTGAAATAAATCTTGTTTTTAGTGTTCTTGTCGTAGATCGTTCCTCTGGTTTTAATAATGATAAAATCCATCGCTGGACTTCATCCATATCTGCTTTCCTTAGTTCTCTTGAATTTGAATATATCATTAATTGGTCTCTCGAGTAGTAACTCCATAGAGCATTTCCGTTTAAATAATTATTTGCTAACTCTTGTATAATAGTTGATATACCAATTAGTCTTTTATTGACATAAAAACCTGGTATCTCTATTTTTTGTATTTCGGTTTGTTGTCCAATATCTTCTAGTATAATCATATCTTTGGTTAATCCTATCTTGATAACTTGAATTGGAGGTTTTATCTCCTCGTATAGTATCTCTGATGGTGTTGTATAAAACTTTATATAAAATAAATTTCCCTTGGTAACTCTTTTATATATAATGAATGCCTTGTATAGTTCCGGTATTCCACTTATCTCTTCTCCATCATATGTGTACACGGTGTTTAATAGTCCATAATTATAACATGTTTTTACTAAATTGGCGTTGATTTTTTGTTGTGCTATTAACTTATTATGGCCTTGTAATTTTTGGGTTATATAGTCTTGGTTTGGTTCTCTGGTATTTGATCTGGGGTTCAGGTTTAAATAAGTTTGAATTTTGTGTATGTTTTAGATATAGGTTCTCGTGATGTGGTTATATA
>JAJOOO010006449.1:0-34466 GCA_029582685.1 Solanum piurae
CTCATGATTTAGGGTCTAAACGACGTATCTTAGGGGTTAAACAACAAAGGAAAAGACCAAAAGACCCCTGAATTAACTGCTGTCGGAGTGACCTACGGGTCGTAGGTCAATCTACGGTCCGTAGATTGGGTCCGTAAGTCGAGCCTGCTCGACAGGCCTTCACTAAAACGAGCATAACTTTTTACTCGGTGGTCGGAATTAAGAAAACTCGGCGGCGTTGGAAAGATAATTCAATTATCTATCATATCATAGGTCATGGGACACACAATTCATTTTGAGATAAAATTTATGACCATCTGAAGTTGACCCATCAATAATTTTCAGCTAACTGGCTGTTGACTCTCATCTACGGTCATACCTACGGACCGTAGATCGATTGACGGTCCGTGCTGGTCGAACGTAGTTTGTGTCAGAGGCTGGGCAAAGGAGGTCTTGATCCACGGACACAGACCACGGTCCGTGGTCTGATCTACGGACCGTAGGTCTCTCCGTGAGTCGGGACTTAGCCGATTTTCTGACTGAGTTCTCGGGAGGGGCTGCAGTGGTAAACCACGGACCACCAGCACGGACCGTGGTCTGATATACAGTCCGTGGATGGTGACCGTAAGTTGCACCTGCAACTTCTCAAAATCTGCATTTTTGGTCTATCTAGGATACGGGGTGTTATAGTAAGCAAACTCAATCAAGGGACAATGATCATCCCCATTCCCTTGAAGTCAATCCCACAAGCTCTCAACATATCTTCCAAAATTTGGATTAGGGGTGTACAAAAGCGAACCGAAAATCGAACCAACTGCAGACTGAGTCAAACCAAAAAAAAGATCCGACTAGTGGTTTGGTTTGACTTGGTTTGGTATTGAAAAAAAAAACCCGACTATATTTGGGTTGGTTTGGTGTTAACTAAAAAAATTAACCCGAGACCAAACCAACCCGACATTATATATATATTTTTAAAATTTTATATTAAACGTAAAAATATTTACTTTGATATAATTTTTAAATATTTCTTATACTTTATAGTTTTTTATCTTTTAATATATTATTTGATGCTTGAAAGTTGGAATTCTTAATGGTCCAAAATATTATAGTCCATATATATTGGTAATTATAATAAGCTTAAATCAAAATGAAATTAATACTAATGCAAAAAGAAACACTAAGAATGTCAATAATATTGAATATTTGTTCTTAAGGTTTACATAGGCTTAGACAATTAAAATATATAATCTAATTTTAATTTTCTTTAATATTTAGTCATGTAACTAATACCTATTAAACCTATTTTAGCATGATTTAGTTCATTTTCATTATGACTTATTAATTTGCAATATTTGTTTTACGCGATTTCATTATTATTTTTATGTTGAATATTTTAGTGTCATTGATCATATCATATTTTGTATTATTTTCTTAAGAAACACCTTAGATAGTTGTATTTTGGTAGTACTAAATAAATATTTGAAGTACAAGTAAATTATATGTTTGTATAAATACTTTAATTAAAAAACTCGAAAATCCAAAAACCCAAAAATCCAAAAAAACTCGAGTTTTATTGGTTTGGTTTGATTTATAAATTTAAAAATCCAACACAAATGGTTTGGTTTGATATTTGAAAAGCCCGAACCAACCCCGACCATGTACACCCCTAGTTTGGATAGTACGCTCCGTTTGCTCATCAGTTTGAGAATGAAAGTTCGTACTAGTTTTAACACGAGTACAAAGACCTATTTGCAAAGACTTTCAAAATTGAGAAGTGAATTGGGTACAATGATTGGAGACAATGGATAGGGGAACTCCATGCAACCTAACCATCTCCCTTAGATACAACTTAGGATAGTCCTCCACCGAATAAGAAACCTTGACGGGAATAAAATGAGCCGATTTCATCATACAATCCACAATAAGTCAAATTGAGTCATATTATCGCAGGGTGCGGGGTAAGCCAACAATGAAGTCCATATTCAAATCTGCCCAATTCTAAGTAGGAAACTAATATCTTGGGATGAATCTCCTGGATTTTGATGTTTAACTTTCACTTGCTGACAATTAGAACACTTTGCCACAGATTCCGCAATATTCTTCTTCATCCCATTCCACCAATAGACCTCCCGTAAGTCATGGTATATCTTGGTGGCTCCCGGGTGAATGGAATATCGAGAATTATAGGCTTCTATTACGATTTTCTCCCTCAAGTCATCGATGCTGGGAACACATAACCAACCTTGATATTGAACCACGCCATCTCCCTCTTGGGAGAAAGCCTCAACAGACTTTTTAAGTACCACTTCCTTCAACTCAAATAAAATCGGATCAAGATCTTGCTCGGTTTTCACTTTCGACACAAATGATGATTCTGAACCATTATGAATCATAATACCACTTTCATTGGAATCAACCAATTGAACACCCAATCGAGACAATATATGAACATCACGAACCAAGTTCTTCTTATCACCTTCAACATGAGCGACACTACCCATTGATAGTCGACTAAGAGCATCTGCAACCACATTCACCTTACCAGGGTGATAGAGAACACTCATACCGTTATTCTTTAGCAACTCAAGCCACCTCATTTGGAGAAAATTTTGATCCTTTTAGTTGAAAACATGTTGCATACCATTGTGGTCGGTAAATACATCAACATGAACACCATATAATTAATGCCTCTATTTCTTTAAGGCAAACACAATCGTTGCGAGTTCCAAATCATTGGTAGGATTGGTATTTTCATGATAAACAATAACCTTAGCATTTTTCATAATAAAACACCCTAGTCCAATCCTTGAAGCATCAAAATAAAAAACAAACCCATCAGACCCTTTCGGTAGATTCAATATCGGAGCAGAGATAAGTCAATCTTTCAATTCTTAAAAACTCTTCTCACACTCTTTCGACCATAAAAAATAACTATATATTGGGTTTATGCCATCAATGGAGAGGCAATCAAAGAAAACCCTTCAAAAAACCCTCTATAATAATCGACCAAACCCAAGAAATTTTGAATATCCGAAGGAGATAGAGGTCTAAGCCAACTCTTAACTTCATCCGTCTTCTTAGGATATACGTCAATACCTTTACCGAAAACAATATAACCAAGAAAAGCCACGAATCATAACCAAAACTTACATTTACTAAACTTTGTAAATAGTTGTTGTTCCTTGAAGACTTGCAATACAATTCTCAAATGATTGGTGTACTCATCCTCAATGCTTGAGTAAATCAAGATATCTTCAATAAACATAATCACAAATATCTAAGTATTGTCAAAACACTCTATTCATCAAATCCATAATTGCGGTTGGAGCATTAGTCAAACCAAACGACATCACCAAAAACTCATAATGACCATACCTAGTTTGAAAAGTTGTCTTCAGAATGTCACTTCCTTAACCTTCAATTGTTGATAGTCTGACCGAAGGTTGATCGTAGAGAGTAACTTTTTCCTTGGAGTTGATCAAAGAAATCATCTATCCTTGGAAGAGGATACTTATTCTTAATGGTAACCTTGTTCAATTACTGGTAGTCAATACACATGTGAAGTGAACCATGTTTCTTAGGAACAAACAAAATTGGAGCACCCCATGGAGAGATACTCGGTCAAATGAAACCCTTATCCTAAAAATCCTTCAATTTTTGTTTCAGTTCCTTAAGTTTTGCCGGTGCCATACGGTAATGAGGAATAGAGTTAGGTTGCGTACCAAGGTGAAGGTCAATACCGAAGTCTATTTCCCTTACTAGAGGAAACCCATGTAGATCATTAGGAAACACTTCTAGAAACTCATTTACAACGAGGATCGACTCAAGAGCATGGATTTTAGAATCCGTATCCCTAACCCAAATGAGATGACAAACACAACCCTTAGAGATCATTTTTCTAGTTTTAAGACAAGAAACAAACCGACCCTTAGGAACAAAATTTCCCCATTTCAACTCAAGGAAAAGTTCATTTGGAAATTTAAACGTGACTACTTGGTTTTTACAATCAACAGAATCATAATATGAATGGAGCCAATCCATACCTAGAACACCATCAAAATAAAACATTTCAACCTCTACAAGATCAACATGAGTGACTCTATGGGATGAGGAGACATGAAAACTTCTATAGACTCTCTTAGCCACAATAGATTCACCAATAGCTGTAGATATAGAAAAAGGGTCTATCAACACATCCGGAAGAATATAAAACCTCATACCCATATATGGTGTCAAAAAAGACAAAGTGGCACTGGGATCAAGTAAAGCATAAACATCAAAATTTAAAACTTTCAACATACCGGTAACCACATCGAGAGATCCATCATGCTCATGACATGTTTGAATTGCATAGAATCAGTTTTGCTTAGGAGCACTTGAACCCAAACCCCTAGGCAGAGCTTGCCTACAATTGTTTCCCTTGTCAATTCTAGATGGACAATCTCTCTAGCGGTGACCACTTTTACCATAACCAAAGTAATTATCCGTACCCATCAGGCATTTTACCGGATGAATCTTGCCACACTTTTGACATATGAGAACCAAAGAACTATTTCCACCACCATTTCCTCCTTGAGGCTTGGGGTAAGACACCCCATCTTTGTTGAACTTAGAAGTCGGAGCATTGGAGGAACCTTGACCGAAAAACCTTTGTCAGAACTTAGAACGACCATGTCAATCGAACCTTGAATGTGAAAAGTCACCATCACCGGTCATTGCCCTCTTTGCTTCCCTAGAACTTTCCTTAAGTTTATCCTTTTCAATTCGTTGAGCATGAATTATTAGAGGAGAAATGTCCATTTCCTTAATGAGCATGGTGGTATGACCTTCCTTAACCACCATCTCGGACACACCAAAAACAAAATTACTCATGTTTGCCCTAGAGTCAGCAACCATAGTATGAGCATACCTATACAATTGTGTGAACTTCAAGGCATACTCCTTCATACTCATATTCCCTTGATGAAGGTTAATGAATTCAAGTACCTTTGCCTCCCTCATCTCATGGGGAAAGAACCTATCAAGATAAAACAACACCCTTAAGTTAATAAGTTTTCAATTTCGCTTTTTCTGCTGCCGTCACTCCCATGATCATCAACACCTTGTATACCTCATAATAAATTGTTGAGGATCTTCCTCAACCTTGGAACCATGAAACTCTAGGGGATTCATCCTAGTAAAGTCCCTCACTCTAGTTGTTGTCGTACCCATATTTGGGATTATGGGGACTACAACCTCCCTATTGGCTTGGGCCATCATGGCTTGAGACAACACATGAAAAGCAGCCGTAAAATACACATTAGTCACTTTTTTACCCAAAGGGTTGGACGAAACTTATGGAGCTTCCTGAGGAGCTTTCCATTCCACATTCTCATCCACATTCCTCCTAATGTATACCCTTCGAGTGGTCATATCTTGAAAATCATAGGATAAGAATTAGGAGAGAGACATATAGTGTTACACTCTATCAAACAACTTTAGAGTAATGAAAGAAGTGGAGTTTCATAAACATCTTATAGCCTCTTATTCATAAACTAGTTTCTATATATGTGCGTTGCACGTGTGTCCCATGTTAATTAGTACAATTTTTTAAAATGATATAGATGATGCTAAAACATGTAAGTAATAAGTGACTAAATTTTGGGAAGGCTAATTGTTTGTAGCTATAAACAATCAATTGAATTGGTATACCATTTTTCTTATGTAGTTCTCATATATCTTATACTCAGCATGGCACTTTTCTTATATTTGTAATATTTCAATAACATATAGTTTATAGGTAAACATAAGTAACGTTTATTATGTTTGTAAATGTTTCATATCTTAAAGTTTGTGTCTTATTTTTAAGAAACTATAGTCTCCTCCTTTTTATATCCACATGCATATTAAGATGTTGTTTCCCATTAACATTGTATTTCATAATGTAGAAATATTGATTAACATATGTCTTCTTTAAGATGGTTGATGTATCATTGTCGATTTCATGGGGTACACTTGAAAAAATCATATTTATTCGTAATAGATAATTGCATATGCAACTTTCTTTCTTTGATTCAAGATTATGAATCCTTCATGTGTAAATTTTATATGAGATTATTAACTAAATTGTTTAAATACAATAGTAATATGAAATTTAACATAATTAATCATATTTAAAAACAAGCTAGAACTTAATACAAGTGGTTGAAATAATCCAACTGATTTGACATTATCAGGAGGGCAACTGACTAAAGTGGTGAAATTTTCTAAAGACAATAGCATAATCCTTGTTTATGATTATGCATATGCTATATATGTATGTGATGACAGTCCAAAACCCAATTTGAGATTACTGGACTCAAACACGTAAGTTTAGATCATGTTGTTTGGTCAACATTAAGCTTTACTTTGTTTTCTAGTGAAAGTTTCTGCAATCATTCGGTCAAACCCTATAGCATGTAACAATATAGTATAGATGAGAAAACTCATCGTGTTTGTATATCAGTTTGTTAGCATTTATGTATCGGCTACAACGATCCATCTATTTCTATTACTCTTTTTAATCCCATTACACCATACCTTAATTACATGCTTCTTAGAGTAGGAATATGCAATTTCGCTATTCATTTCACTCTATTTGGATCCATTTCATTCTAGTATTTACTACTAATTTATGGACCTCAAACAATATAGGTTCTCTATATTTCCTAATTAAATGCTTCGAAAACAGAAAATAATATACAGTTTGAATAGCAGAAGTTGTATGGTTGCTAGAAAATGGGATTGAGCCATTGAAGAGACATAAATCATAATTGATAAATAAAAAAAATAACTTTTGAGTTGGATTAATAATTAATAATTATTTAATATATGTAATTTATAATATTTCTTATATAGTGTAGGGAAAAAATGGTAATCTAACTTTGTACTTTGGAGCTTCCCACTTTTAGTAATATATGATGTGGTGCACTTCACATTCATAAATAAGACTCTACTAGACATTGCTTATGAGACATCCTAGGACCTTTCTAAACCTTGTGTCACGCCCCGAGCCTACATCTTGGGCGGGACTGGCACTCGAGAACCATTGCTGGCCCCAAGATGTTACCCCCGAGCTTACACCCCGGGCGGGACTCTCGAAGACCATTGCTGGCCCCAAGCGAACCATTGGCCTGGCTTACTAACTCAGCGAAAGACTTAACTCATCACGTAAATATTTATGAAGAAACTAGAATATTATAAAGGAGCATTCAACTGGCCATTTAGGCAAACTCAAGTCTTTAACATAAGAAATGAAAAGTAAAGACAACTGAATTAACTAACTGACTGTCTGTCTATGAAGTCTCTAAAACAAATGAGATGGATGTTGGAACAACCCCACAACATCCTAATGAACTAACTAGAAAACAATGAAAATAGACCTCACATTTCCAGCGCATCCTATATCCGGCCAAATATATAGGACTTGAACTACTAAGTGGATCCACTAGTATATTGTTAAAAGGGTTCATCTAAAAAGTATGACCCTTTTCTACCCAAGGTGGCTACATACTTATTTATGTGATTTAAGATTAGTGCTCAAAAGCATAGCTCAAAGGCTATCTTGGAAATCTCAGTTTCCATTCTTGCTTCATTTAGAAAGCTATTACTCTTTTTTGACAACTTGCCCGAAGGCTCTTCGAAAGTCTCAGTTTCTGTTCTTATTAAAATGTGAAAACATTTTTAAATCTCTTTGGGAATACATAGTCCCCATATACGTCTTTGAAGAAAAGAACTTCAACTTTACTTCTTTACTGAACTCAAAACTTAAGTCTTAAAACAAAGTTAAAACACTTGTGGAAGACTTTTGAAAACTTTAAGAACTTATCTTAAATTGAATCTTGACTTCTCTTAACTTTGACCTTAACTGCTCCTGACTTGACTCTTAACTGATCCTTGAATTAAATTATGGATTCAAAGATTTTGATTTGTGATTGGAAAGATCTCATGTTGTTTAAGAATGATTATAGAGAGCTAAACATGAGAAAAAACCAACAATCAATATTTGAAGGTGGGTCCGCGATGCGGAGACATATTTAATTTTTTTTTTTGAAAATGTCTTTTGAGGCAGAAGACTCTGTGACAACTCTGCGACGCGAAGAAGAAATTTTCAAAACTGGGGAATGGGGGCGCGACGTGCCACTGACATTAAATATCATCCGACGAATTTTGTTCTTCATTTTCTAACCCCAATTCTCCTAAATTCGATTCTTTTTCTCAAATTACTTTTAGATACAGATACCCAACAAATGTACCTAAGAACAATATATGAATTCAAAAATAGATATCAAGATCATCAATACTCAAACTCATTTAGGGTGAATCCAAACTGAAATTAATATGCTTGGCATGTGGGAGAACGATCCCAACGTTATGAGAGCGTCACATACCTAGTAGAAGTAAATCCTTGGCGAAACACCAACTCTCTTGATCGATCTTGATGAATTTTCCCTTTTCTCCTTCTTCTCTTCTCTTCTCCTTAGCCCTAGAGTGAAATCCCAAATTCTAAAACTGACTAAAATCTGATTTGACCCATATTAAATTCCTAAAAATGGATTAAAATAATAGGTCAATGAAAAGACTAAAATAACCCTTAAAATTCTGGATTGGACATCTCCTTAATCCAACAACCTAACTTCCAAAGGGCCTAACTCAATCATACGAACTCAGAATCGCACAAACTTGGCGGCGTTAGAAAAATCATTCCAAGAGATTTTCAACCATATCTGGAACTAAACCTAACTCATCCTAAGTTAGTAGTTATGGTCGTTTGATGTTGACCAAAAACTCACTTTAACTTACTTAACATTTTTCATATTTCCTCCTCCTTTCAAAAAGTAACTATTTCCAGATTTTAAACTTCTTTCTAGTTCTTTCTAGTTATTTCTAGTTGCGAGATGTTACAATATCTCCCCCTTGGGAAAATTCATCCTCGAATGAGATTACTCTTACTAGGGATAGGCTGTAACATCAAATTCAAACACCCAACAAGCAAATTCAAACAAACAACATGCTCACTCATAATTTAAAGAGCACTAAGAAGAAAATTAGTACCTTGGTCTGCATTTCCTCCGGATTCAAACAGATGTGGATATCTCTTCTTCATGTCCTCTTCAGCTTCCCAAGTAGCTTCTTCAACAAATTGGTTCCTCCAAAAGACCTTGACTGATGCTACCTCTTTTGTTCTCAACTTGCGCACTTGCCGATCTAGAATCTGAACAGGAATCTCCTCATAAGATATGCTATCCTTGATCCCAATATTTTCAGTTGGTATGATCAATGAAGGATCGCCCATGCACTTATTGAACATGGAGATGTGAAATACCGAATGAACCGCTGCTAATTCCTGTGGTAGCTCCAACTCATAAGCTACATTGCCAATCCTCTTGGCTATGTGATAAGGTCCAATATACCGAGGACTAAGCTTCCCCTTCTTACCAAACTTCATAACACACTTCATGGGTGAAACTTTCAAATATATCGAATCATCTACTTCGAACTCTAACACCCTTCTCCTAACATCTTGTTCGTCTTCCTCCTCCTCTTCTTCTTCTTCCTCCCCTTCCTCCTCTTCTTCCTCCTCCTCCTACTCCTCTTCTTCTACTTCTTCTTATTCTTCATCATCTTCTTCTTGTTATTCTTCTTCTTCTTCTTCCACCTCCTCTTACTCCTCCTCTTCTTCCTCCTCCTCTTCTTATTCTTCTTCTTCTTCTTCCTCTTCTTCTGCTTCTTCTTCTGCTTCTTCTTCTTCTTCTTCCTCTTCTTCTGCTTCTTCTTCTGCTTCTTCTCCTTCTCCTTCTCCTGCTCCTTCTCCTGCTCCTAATCCTGTTCCTCCTCCTCATTCTCCTCCTTATCCTCCTCCTCCTCCTCCTCCTCCTCATTCTCCTCCTTATCCTCCTCTTCCTCCTTCTCCTTCTCCTTCTCGTTGTCCTTCTCCTCATCCTCCTGCCACTGCTCCACCTCCTCCTCCTCTTCCTCCTTATTCTCCTCCTCATCCCCTTACTTCTCCTTCTCCTTATCCTTCTCCTTCTCATTGTCCTTCTCCCTTTCTTCTTCTTCTTCTTCTTGAGTTTTCTAGAGAGTGAATTTCTTGGAGGGAATTGGGTTTTTTTGGGTGAATTAAAATAATAACTAGGATCAATGTATTTAGGAGTCTAATAGCTTTATATATGTGGCATAAACTAATATAAAATGACACCACTTAACCCATAATTAATTCTAGAATGTTCCCTTAGCCCCTAACTTAACCGACCTTAATACAAAGACTGCCTCACCCATGAGACCATGCCCATGGGGTGTGCTTGGTCTTCCGTGAGTGAAGTTATTGGAACTTGGTTTTGAGCCCTTGAACTATGACCCCTCACCCATGGGGCATGGGTCACCCTACGGGGCGTCAGTCCTTCACGTGGGTGCACTGCCTTGGGGAAAATTGGGGTGGTTTGGTAGGGTCTTCTTCAAGTACCCTTGGTTGGTCCTTGGGGAGTCGTACCTTGAAGTTTTAACATGAAACCCTTCATTCTAAGTACGGGAAGCTAAATTCACGACTCTAACCCTCACATAAAGCTCTAGTTTAGCCTACTAGTTTCCGGGGTGGTATAGATGCTGCAGAAATGGAGATTGGGAACCGATCTATGCGTAATCTGAATGATGAGGACCTGAACCTACATCCCGAGAAGATGTAGCATAAAGTATGCGTTAGTACTTGAAAGGTACTGAGCATGCAGTAT
The DNA here is from genome assembly GCA_029582685.1 of Solanum piurae. Classification (NCBI taxonomy): domain Eukaryota; kingdom Viridiplantae; phylum Streptophyta; class Magnoliopsida; order Solanales; family Solanaceae; genus Solanum; species Solanum piurae. The sequence continues at coordinate 10,725 of JAJOOO010006449.1, forward strand.
AGAATAAAGTTGAATAAAACATATAATCAAACAAGCGGTAAATCAATGATATAATATGAACATCATACTATACTGAAAATACTAAACATGAACTAACTGAATTCAATGACCAAGTTTATAACACACTAAATCTGAATTCTGAACCTATGCACTAGAATCTAACTACAGGAACTACTAATAAGCGAAATAAAACCACATGAGCTAAATGAGGAGTCCGATGTATACGCCCCATCGGGAGGACCCAATATACCCTACCAGAGGTATAGAGACATGAGTGGCTCGATCACTAAACTGATACCCACAAAGGCGACTTATATGCAATGGAGGCACGTAGTTCTGGGACTTGAGGGTGACTGTCCTTAGTCTAACTCGGTATAAAGCCTACTCCCAACTGAATATGTGAAATTTATAACAAAACTAAAGTAAACTGGATAGCTCAATAATCTGACATGCAAATATGAAAATGCAACATGTATATCTGATAATGAAACATTCGAAAACTGAGGCATGTATATCTGTTTATCTGTCTTAGATAATGTAATTCATGAAGTAAAAGATCTACATAACTAGGGTTCTAAGTTTATGTTAGAATCTAGGAAAAAACAATACTACTACATGACAATCTGATTAGGAACATTAAAATAACTAATTCCTAATAATCTTCTGAAATTCTAGAAAACCTAGGTCTAGATAATATAGAGGGAATCAAGAATCAGACTGAATTTTAGGAACCTAATGGGTGAAAGGAACCCACTAGTGAAATCCCACATACCTCGTGATGCAATTTACGGAAAAATCATTCAATTTTGGGGCAGGAACTGATGAAAGCCTTGTTATGTTTTCCTGAAGGGTTGCTCGACTTCTCTCTCTAATTTGCTCTATGTTTCGCTTGATTTTGGTGAATGATCAATTAGGGTAAGTTCTAATTAAGTTACTAGGATAAAAGTGACCAAACCAACGTAGTTTAGGGGTCCATAGCATAGGGAAGAAACTAAACGAACCATGACTTACAAGTGTGATGCAGCTGACCACGGACTGACTGACAGTCAGTGGAGGGGTCAGATCCAGGACCAGGACCACGGCTCGTGGTCTGACCTACGGTCCGTGGGTCCAGCCGTGGGTCGACCCTTAGACATTTTCCTGAGCTATTTCTGGGAGGGCTTCCACGGGCGCCACCACGGTCTGTGCCACGACCACGGCCCGTGAAGGACCCCGTAGTCTGTCCTACGATCCTTGGGTCTGGTCATGGGTCAACCCTTAGATATTTTCCCAAGCTATTTCTGGGGAGGGCTTCCATGGGCGCCACCACGATCCGTGTCAGGACCACGGCTCTTGAAGGGCCTCGTGGTCTGACGTCTGGGCCTGGTGGACTCTGCCAAGCTCCCACGATTGCAAGTACGGCCCATGAGGTAGTCCACGGTCCATGAAGGGTCCTGTGGTCCACCGCTATTGGAAGGGCTAAGTCCATGGGCAGGTCAACAGACCGTGGTCCATCTCACCATCCGTGAACCCTGTCGTTGTTCACTGGTTCATGCAATTTTTCTCCTGCACTTTCTAAGTATAGTCTTCGAGGTGTTACAATATCTCCCCCTTGGGAACATTTTTCTTCGAATGAAGTCTAAACTAGCTGGATGGGGAGGGAAAGAACTGCAAACCCTACCACTAATTACTAGAAACTGATTTCTGACTGAATAAAGTTCCAAGATCATGCAAATACGCTGAAAATGGAAGTATAAACTGAAGGAACATGATACCAAGACTGAAGCTACGTGTGAATGACTCAAAAACTTGTGAGGAACTATTACCTCAAGCTGGAATGGAATTGGAAGGAAAGAGATGAGGATACTTGGCCTTCATGGTTCCCTTTACGAACTGACTCCTCCACAAAATCTTAACTAAAGCGACTTCTTTGTTTCTCAACTTTCAAATCTGACGATCAAGAATCTCAACTATTACCTCTTCATAAGTGATACTATCCTTCATAGCCACACTTTCTAAAGGTATAATAGATGCTGGATCACCCACACACTTTTTCAACAACGAAATGTGAAAAATTTGATGCACTGCTGTTAGTTCTGTTGAACTCTAACTCATAAGCCACTTTACCAACACTTTTCAAGTCTTGTAAGGGCCTACATATCTAGGACTGGACTTCCCTTTATTGCCAAATCTCATCACCCCCTTCATAGGTGACACTTTCAGAAAAACTCAATTATCAACTTGGAACTCCAAGTCCCTTTTCCTTACATATGCTTAGGATTTCTGGCAACTCTGGGTTGTCTTAAGTCTATCTCTGATGAGATGAGCTTTATCCATGCCATCATGAACCAAATATGGCCCTATCAAGGCTGCTTCACCTACTTCTAACCAACAAACTGGAGATTTACATCTACGCCTATATAATGCCGTCCTAAGGGGCCATCTGAATGCTGGAATGATAACTATTATTGTAGGTGAACTCTATAAGAGGAAGGTGATCATCCCAACTACCTTTGGAGTTGATCACGCAAGATCTCAACATTTCCTCTAAGGTCTGAATGGTACGCTCTTCTTGACCATCCGTCTGTGGATGAAATATGGTGCTAAGATTAACCTGGGTACCAAAACCTTTCTGAAATTACTACCAGAAATGAAAGGTAAACTGAGGAGCTCTATTTGAGATAATAGACAAAGAAACCCCATGCAACCTAATTCTCTCATTATTGTAAATCTTGGCATAGTACTCCACCGAATCTGCCGTCTTAACAACCATAATGTGCGCAAACTTAGTAACACTGTCAACTATCACCCAAATGGAGTAATGCTGCCTGCAAGTAAGAGGTAAACCTGTAATGAAGTTCATGTTGATCACTTCCCATTTCCAAGTAGGAATGTTAATATCTTGGGTCATGCCTCCTGGATTCTGATGTTCTACCTTCACTTGCTGACAATTAGGGCACTTAGCAAAATATGTTATATCCCTTTCCATACCATTCCACCAAAAGACTTCTCACAAATCATGGTACATCTTAGTGGCGCCTGGATGAATACAATACCTGGAGTTATGGGCTTTTGCAAAAATATGTTGTCTAAACTCACCCACCTAAGGAACACATAATCGACCCTGATAGCGAAGCACACTATCTCCCCCTTGGGAGAAAACCTCAACTCTCTGCTGATGGACTGCACCATTTAACTACATCAATATAGGATCATTGTATTGCTTTTCCTTAACCTCCACTACCAATGAAGATTGTGACCCATTCTGAACTGTTACACCACCATCTGATATCCTCATAAGGAGAACTCCCAAGCGAGCAAGACTGTGAACATCCTTGGCTAGTTCTTTTCTTTCTTCCTCAACATGTGCTACACTACCCATAGATAATCTGCTAAGAGCATCTGCTACTACATTGTCCTTAACAGTATGTAAAGCACCCTCATATCATAATTCTTGAGGAACTGAAGCGATCTCCTCTGGCAAAAATTCAAATCTTTCTGGGTGAACGCATACTGAAGGCTCTTATGGTCAGTGAACCCATTTACGCGAACACCATACAAGTAATGTATCCAAATCTTAAGTGCAAATACAACTTCTGCAAGATCGAAGTCATGATTCGGATAATTCTTCTCGTGCGCCTTAAGGTGTCTAGAAGCATAATCTATAACCTAACCTCGCTACATCAACACACAACCTAGGCCGACTCTGGATGCATTATAATAGATAAGATAACCGTCTGAACCTGTTGGTAGAGTCAAAACTGGAGTTGTAGTCAACCTAATTTTCAGTTTTGAGAAGCTCTTCTCACAAGTATCTAACCATTGAAACTTAATCTTTTCTGAGTAAACTTAGTCAATGGAGAAGCTATGGATGAAAATCCTTCCACGAACCTTCTGTATAACCAGCCAAACCCAAGAAACTTCTGATATCTATAGGAGAGGTAGGTCTGGGCCATTGTTTCACTACTTCTATTTTATGAGAATCCACTCAGATCCCTTCACTAGACACAATATGCCCAAGGAAAGCAATAGATTGCAACCAAAACTCACATTTGCTAAACTTAGTGAATAACTAACGATCTTTGCGAGTTTGCAAGACAACCCTCAAATGAGTAACATGTTATTCCTCATTCCTAGAGTAAATGAGGATATCATCAATAAAGAATATAACGAACAAGTCCAAATACTTCTTGCACACTCTGTTCATCACATTCATGAAAGCTGCAGGAGCATTAGTTAGTCCAAATGACATAACTACGAATTCATAATAACCATACCGAGTTCTGAAGGCTATTTTTGGGATGTCACTATCTCTAACTCTGAGCTGATGATAACCAGATCTGAGGTCCATCTTTGAGAAATGACTAGCACCATGAAGTTGGTCAAACAAGTCATCAATCCTGGGGATAGGATACATATTCTTGATTGTGACTTTGTTCAACTACTTGTAGCCAATGCACATTCTGAGAGAGCCATCTTTATTTTTCATGAACAACACTAGTGCACCCTGTGGGGAAATACTAGGTCCAATGAAGCCCTTATCTAGAAGGTATTTCAACTGCTCTTTCAATTCCTTAAGCTCAGTTGGAGCCATTATGTAAGAAGGAATAGAAATAGGCTTGGTATCTGGAAGGAGATCAATTTCCAAGATCACTTCCCTTTTGGGAGGATCTACGGGAAGATCTTCTGGAAACACTTCTGAGAACTCATTTACTACTGGGACTGACTCAAGAGTTGGGTTTTGGATATTGAATTCTTAACCTGATCATATTCTTGGCCTTAAGGTAAGAAATGAATCGACCCATAGGCGCTAAGCTACTACCTTGCCATTCTAAGATTGGTTCATCTGGAAACTGAAAAAGAACAATTCTAGTTCTACTATCGACTGAGGCATAATAGGAAATGTAGCCAATCCATGCTTAGAATGATATCAAAATCTACCATTTATAACAATATAAGATCTGCTGAGGTGACTTTCTGAGACTGTGACAGGAAAATTATTGTCTAACTATAACTAGGTCCCGACTGGAGTAGAGACTAAGAAGTGTTCTGAGAGAGTTTATGGACTAACATCAAAGTTGACTGCCATATAAGGAGTTACAAAGGAAAGATTATCCCCTGGATCTAATAAAACATAAACATCTAAGTGAAAAACTCTTAACGTACCAGTGACTACATCAGTAGAATCTTACTGATCCTTGCGAGCCTGAAGAGTATACAACCTATTTTGGTGCTAACCACCACCTATAACAGATGAGTTACCCTGCTGAGTCGGGCGACCTGCTGGTGCATCTGAAGTTTTAGACCGAGCCCTACCATTATTTCCTATTTGACCCTGTTTAGAAGAAGAACAATCTCTCACAGGCAATATTACCCTGTTTAGAAGAAGAACAATCTCTCAGCCTCTGACCAGACTGAAAACACCCAAAGCATCCTTCCTTTCATGCAAGACACTTGCTTGGATGATTTTTACCACACTTTGGCTAAGTTGGGTAGGTTTTGGTGCCTGAAATACTCCTGTGAGACTTAGAGCCTGATGCCCTACCTTTTTTATCCTGTCAAAATAGGGATGATGGAACACTAGATGATAAAGGTGATGGAGCTGAAGACTTTTGTTGAAACCACGAGCGATTTCCACCACCTGATATATACTAAGAGTAATCATAGTTGCCTGTCCTAGCCTTCTTATTTTCCTTAGCCTGCTCCCTAAGCTTATCTCCCTCAACCTGCTAAGCATGAGTCATGAGCCTAGAGATGTTCATATTTTCCAGCAACATAGCGTTTCTACAATATATTTTCACTAAGGCGGATACCCCATATAGAAACTTCTTCATTTGAGCCCTTGAATCGACAATGATGTGAGGAGTATATCTGGAGAGTTGGGTGAACTTGAGTCCGCACTCTTGGACTATTATGCTACCTTCCCTCAAATTCATAAACTCCTGAGCTCTTACCTCCCTGAATTCTCTGGGGAAGAACCTGTCCAGAAAAGTCTCACTAAAATACTCCCAAGTGATAGGAGTTGCATCCGTACCCCTATTTTATTTCCATTGAATAAACCAGATGTGAGCTACGTCCTTAAGCTGGTAGGGTGCTAACTCCACCCTATCATTTCCAGTCGCTTGCATCACTTCAAATATATTCTTGACCTCATCTATGAAATTTTGGGGATCCTCACCAATCTGCGACCCTAAAAACTCAGGCATATTCATCCTATCAAAATCATGAACCCTGGCTGCCACTAATCCACCACTAGCATTTGCAGGAACTGGAACCTGCTGGTTGTTCTGGTTGGTCAAACTCTGAGCCAAAAGCTGAATGACATTCCAAAACTCAGAATTTGAAACTTTCTGATCTGGGTCTGGAGGAGATGCGTTAGTGTTGCATGCATTCACATTCCTTATGTAAGCTCTACGAGGAGGCATGATCTGAAAGAGCATAATGTCGAGTTAGAAATAAGGAATCAGATCACACCTTACGTATGATAAGAATATCAACAAAGTGAAGATTTCCTATAACACTTCGTAGCCTCCCTCTCATTAGATGTGGTGCACTTCACACCCATTAAAAGGACTCTACTTAGTGCAGCTTTTTAGACATCCTAGGACTTTTAAACCTAGTGCTCTGATACCAAGTTTGTCACGCCCCGAGGCTACCCCTAGACGTAAACATGGGACCTAAGATCATGAGTGACCCTAAGCTAATCGTTCTAGCATATTATAGGCATACTTCAAGATAGTTGAATTAAGAAAATATTATGCGGAAGCTTAAATCATCATAAAACTTAAATGAGGGGAAATACCCATTAATATCTGAATAAATAATCTGTGAGTTCAATGACAACTGATGCTACTGAAATGGAGATCAAGAACCGATCTATGTGTGATCTGAATGCTGAGGACATGAACCTACATCATGAAAATATGTAGCGCAGAGTATGCATCAGTACTTGAAAGGTACTGAGCATGTATGATAGAATAAAGTTAAATAAAATATATAACTAAACAAGCGGTAAACAATGATATAATGTGAACATGATACTATACTAAAAGTACTGAACATGAACTAACTGAATGCAATGACAAAGTTTATAACACGCTCAATCTGAAATCTGAACTGTGATGGATAACATAGTCTATGCACTAGAATCTGACTGCGGGAGCTACTAATAACCGACATCAAACCACTTGAGCTAAACGTGGAGTCCGATGTATATGCCTCATCGAGAGGATCCAATATACCCTGGCAGAGGTATAGAGGCATAACTGGAGTGATCACTAAACTGATGCTCACAGAGGGGGCGTATAACCTAAGGAGGAATGTAGTTCTTGAACTTGAGGGTGGCTGATCCTAGTCCAACTCAGTATAAAGGCTACTCATAACTGAATATGTGAAATTTACAACATAATTGAAGTAAACTGGATAGCTCAATAATATGACATGCAAATATGAAAATGCAACATGTATATCTGATAATGAATACTTTGAAAACTGAGGCATGTATATCTGTTTATCTTTCCTAGCTAATGTAATTCATGAACTAAAAGAACTACATAACTAGGGTTCTGAGTTTACGCAAGAATCTAGGAAAAAATAATACTACTACAAGATAATCTGATTAGTAACATTAAAATAACCAATTCATAATAATCTGCAGAAATTCTAGAAACCCTAGGTCTAGATAATTTGTAGGGAATCAAGAATATGACTTAATTCTACGGACCTAATGGGTGAAAGGAACTCACTAGTAAAATTCCACATACTTTGTGACGCAATTCATGGAGAAATCTATCGATTGCGGGGTAGGAACTGATGAAAACCTTGTTGCATTTTCCTGAAGGGCTGCTCGACTTCTCCCTCTAACTTGCTCTAAGTTTTACTTCACTTTGATGAATGATTGATTAGGGTAAGTTCTAATTAAGTTACTAGGCTAAAACTGACCAAAACTATGTATTTTAGGGGTTAAACGACTTAGTTTAGAGGTCCAACGCATAGGGAAAAAGACCAAACGACCCCTGACTTAACAGTCTGACGTAGCAGACCACAGACTGACTAACGGTCTGTTGACACACCCACGGTCCGTCTTGTCAACCATGGACTTGCTTCAGAGAGAGGCTGTCGAGGGGTCTGACCTACGGTCCACGGGTCTGGCTGTGGGTCGGCCCTTAGATATTTTCCTGAGTTGCTTCTGGGGAGGGCCTCTACGGGCGCCACCACGGTCTGTCGTCAGGAACAAGGCCCCTGAAGGGCCCCATGGTCTGACGTCTGGGGCTGGTAGACTCTACCTGGCTCCCACGAGTGCTAGTTCAGCCCGTGAGGTGGTCCATGGCCCGTGAAGGGTCTTGTGGTCCACCTTTACTAGAAAGGCTAAGTCCACGGGTAGGTTAGCAGACCATGGTCCGTCTCACAGTTCGTGAACCCTGTTATGGTTCACTGGTCCAAGCATTTTTCCTTCTTCACTTTCTAAGTCTGGTTTTTGAGGTGTTACACAACCTACCTTTATACCTCAATACGCCATGTCCCCCTTGTTCGCAAGCCATTACTTTTTGCTTATGAATGTTTGCCTTCAATTCAAGCAAAATAGGATCTTTGTCTTGTTTCTCTTTAACTTCAAACACTAATGATGATTCAGCCCTAATACACCACTCCTCCATCATTGGAATACATTCGTCGAACTCCTAAGCATGCAAGTCTATGCACATATTTCTCTAACTCCCTTTTTTCTTCTTCAACATGGGTGGTGCTACCCATAGACAACCTACTCAAAGCATCAACAACAACATTTGCCTTACCTGGGTGATAGAGAATACTCATGTCATAATCCTTGAGTAACTTTAACTACCTCCTTTGTCTAAGATTACGATCTTTTTGACTAAGCACATACTGAAGAATCTTGTGATCGGTAAACACATCCACATGAACACCATAAAGGTAATGACGCAATATTTTCAATGAAAAAACTACGGCAGCCAACTCTAGATCATGTGTTAGGTAATTCTTCTCGTGGAATTTAAACTGTCTGGATGCATCAGAATACACAACAAAACCTTGCGTACCTTCTGGTAAGGTCAATACTAGGGCAGTAGTCAACCGTTTCTTCAATTCCTGAAAGTTTTTTTCACAAGCTTCGGGCTATTGAAACTTAACTATTTTCAGAGTCAACTTGGTCAAAGGGGATGAAATAGATGAGAACCCCTCAACAAACCTTCTATAATATCCAGCCAACCCTAAGAAACTCCTAATATCAGTTGGAGATGTGGGTCTAGGATAATTCTGCACTTCCTCTATTTTCTGAGTATCAACTCTAATTCCAATACCGGAAAAAATATGGCCTAGGAATGACACAGACTTAAGGCAGAACTCACACTTAGAGAACTTAGCATAAAACTATCTATCCTTTAGAGTTTGGAGAACTATTCTGAGATGGCTAGCCTGATCTTCCTCACTCCTCGAATAGATTAGGATGTCATCAATGAATACAATAATAAACATATCTAAATAAGGCTTTAATACTCTATTCATAAGATCCATGAATGCTACAGGATCATTGGTCATCCCAAAGGACATAACTAGGAACTCATCATGACCATAATGGGTCCTGAAAGCTGTCATAGGGATATGTCATTCCCTTACTCTCCACTGATGGTAGCCTGATTTGAGATCTATCGTTGAAAAACAAGTGTCACCTTGAAGTCGATCGAAGAGACAATCAATTCTCCGAAGAGGATACTTATTGTTCATAGTAACCTTGTTCAACTGACGGTAATCTATATACATTCTAGCAGAACCATCCTTCTTCCTCACAAATAAGACCGGAGTGCCTAATGCTTATCGTGACCAATGACACTAACCTACGTTTCGAGTGTCTACGATCGTCGATAATATACTAACCCAACCAAGGGTTGGGATCGTGTCCCAAGGGAGTGGTAGTGAAAATAGTAGTTACGGTAGAATTTTGTTCTAGTTAGCTGTTTGAGAAATTATCGAATAAAAACAAAGTAAATTCAAATGGGTGACACCAAAGTGTCAAATATCAATGGGGGTTTGTCAGAAGTATAGCCAAAACAACATAAATAAAGAGAAAATTGAAGTATGGGGAGAAGTTCTTAGGGTGTGACCACAATATATATTGATATAAATCATTGGGTACATGCTTTCGATAGGAGATTTGCAAGATAATAGTGACTAGGCTAAGCTTTAGATGGAAATAAGTTCCCTCTCGGGCAACTTACCCCATTTCAAATGGGTTCCTCTCGGACACCCATTTGCCACATGAAGGCCAGCCTACACCTTACCCCACTCACTCTCTTGAGCTGAGTGCTAGGATATGGGACTATGGCTCATCCTCTCGGGCTGAACCTCATGTCGACCCACTCCTTAGGCCATCAGTTTAGCGGTCTTGGTTTCGTGACCTCTCTATCGAGCAAGCCGAAAACAAATGGGTGGTTTTGTATTTGCAACTACAAAACCATTAAATTAGACCACAACCACTAGGTGAAATCACTATTAAAATTCATCTAACCTATCAGAAAGCAATACCCAACAATAATATCAATACATATATTGCTGAATCACACCCCAAGAATGGGGGTTTTTAGCCACACATCAAGAAATAAGAAAGTATACCTAAAATGATAGAGAAATCAAATGGGTATAAGAAATTAAACCTTGAGTTGAGCAAAGGAAGAAGAATCGAGAAGTCCCACTTCCAATTTGGGGAAGATGATCTCCTTTCTTCAAGTCTCCCACAAAACCCTCTCCAAACTTGAGAGAAAATATAAAAGCTAAATTGAAAATTACAATAATGTTTTTACTCTCATGTTCCACACTTTAAATTAATAAAGATTTTAATATTTATAGACTTCAAAATAGTGCTGGTGGATCGCTCGACGAGGTTAGTCGCGAATGCTGAATGACTAGGTGATTCGCCCTTCTTCTAGTTTATCGCCGTTTGTGCTTTGCCTTCAGCATCTGTGCGTTCTGGATCATTGGGCAGTATAATTCTTCTTCACAAAACTGATTGGCGAAGCGCCGACTGCTCCTTTCATCGCCTTTTTTATCCTTCTTCTTCAGGGCTTCACGTACTGGAGCAAAGGGCGGAGTGCGTCCCTTCGGCAAATCGCTAAGCATGCTTGGCGATGCTTAGGCTTCAACTTCTACGTTCTTTTCAGCCTTTTTGTTTTGTTTTGCGCCTAAGTGTCCATGCTTCCATTAAAACCTCAAATACTTGAAACTTAAATGTTTTCATCAGATATTTAGACTAAATAAGCATTTGAGGACACTATTTCTTTTAAAATAAAGCTCTAAATGAGTCCAATTTGTGGACTCGTCAGTGCCCCAAGGTGAGACACTTGGTCGAATAAAGCCTTTCTGAAGGAGATCTTTCAACTGCTCGTTTAACTCTTTTTACTCTGCTGGTACCATCCTATATGGCAGAATAGCTATAGAATGAGTATCGGGAAGAAGATCTATTGGGAAATCTATTTCTCTATCAGTGGGGACTCCGGGAAGATCGTTTGGAAAGACTTCTGGAAACTCACTCACAACTAGAACTGACTCAATAGGAGGTGTCTCAACACTAGAGTCCTTAACTCGGACTAAGTGATAGACACTACCCTTGGAAACTAAATTTCTTGCCTTAAGGTACGAAATGAAGCGACCCTTAGGCATTGTTGAACTACTCCTGTACTAAAAGACTGGCTCATTAGGAAACAAGAACTTAATAACTCGAGTTCTACAATGGATTGAGGCAGTCCATACCTAGAATGACATCAAAATCTACCATGTCTAACTCAACTAAATCAGCCACAATGCTCTTATGATTGACAGAAATGGTACAATCATGATAGACTCTCTCAGCTAGAATAAGCTAACCAACAAGTGTAAAACACTGAAGGGCTCAAAATGTTTCTTAGGAAGAATATAAAAATTCATCGTAACATAAGGAATCACAAAAGATAGACTCGCTCCTGGATATAGCAAAGCATTAACATCAAAACTAAAGACTTTGATCATACAAGTGAAAATATCTGGAAAATTCTCTTACTCTTGGCGACTAGTGATAACATATAGGCGGTTTGCTCCTCCACCAGTCCCTGAAGTAGCTCCTCTAGGTGCAGCCATGTCTGGGTGAGTAACTGAAGAACATTGGGCTCTATTTCCCCTAGTCCCATTACCTTGCATGTTCTTAGGGCACTCTTCATGAAGTGACCCTCTTGACCACACTTGAAATAACCACTAGAGCCATCGCGACAAGCACTTGGGTGGTTCCTACAACACTTAGCACATGTTGGAGCCCAATTACCTCCTTGTGTCACACTACCCTGAGACTGAGCAGGTCTAGCTATGAAAATTTATGAATTCTGACTATTGTATTCACCTTTTTTCCTTGGTGTAGGTGCACTAGCAGATAATGGAGCAGGTCTCGTTTAATTTTGTTGAAAAGAAGACCGGTTCACATTACTCCTTTCCTGCCCGGACTCATTTCCTGTCTTAGCTTTCTTGTTTCTAAATTATTCTCTATCCTCAACTTCTTTTCCTCAACATGCTTCACTTAAAGTCATATCACGACATCAAAAATGATTTTTAGCGGCAATTAACACTCTTTGTATATGTGTCTAAAGCCTTTAGCGACATTGGTTCTAATGACACTTAACTAATGCCGGTAAAGACTTTAGCAATCTTTATTAATGTCAATATTTATTTCCGCTAAAAGTTGTTTTTATTGTAGTGCATAAGTCTCGCTATGTCCATGTCCCCTATTAGCATAACTGCCTTGCCCTCCATACTTGAAGGACGAGACAACCCAGCAACAACAGACTCATCATGCTCCTCATATCAGCAACTATTTTCGGGGTATTTCGGGAAAGTTGGGTAAAATTCAAACTATACTCATGAACACTCATAGGTTCTTGCTTAAGGGTAAGGAATTCTCGTACCTTGGCTTCTCTCAGTTCACGGGGAAACAAACTCCCCAAGAAGGCCTCCTCAAATATAGCCCAACTAAAAATCGGTGCACCCTCAGCTCTAACCTTCTTCCACTGGTCAAACGAAGTCCTAGCAACTCTCTTCAATTGATGGGAAACTAGTTCCACTCGCTCCGCATCGACAACGTGCATAACCTCAAACACTTTCTGCAGTTCCTCTACAAAAAATTTCGGATCCTCAGTGACACTTGAACCAGTGAATCTTGGAGGATTCATCCTTAAGAACTCACCGATCCATGAAGTATCAGCCACTTCCTTTCGGTTCTCTCTCTGTCCAACATGATTGGTCACAACTTGTCTTAACATCCTGATAGCTTTCCAAAATTCAACATTAGTGACCTCTCCTTGGGGTTGCACTTCTGGTGCATTAGGTACCCCTTGCTCCTCAACGTTCCTCCTAGCAAGAAGACCTCAAACAACTCTTCGTGGAGACATGATCTGAAAGATACGCGCAAGCACAATTAGAAGAAACTTTTTAGAGATAAACTCTATCGCACGAAATGAATATCAAAGAAGTGAGATAGTTCCTAAATGTTGTAGCCTCCTAATTATAGATGTGGCGCGCTTCACACCGATAACTAGGACTCTATAGAGACAGCTTCATAGACTTCCTAGAACTCTTGAACTCTGTGCTCTGATACCAAGTTTGGCATGTCCCGAGCCTACACACTAAGTGGGACTGGCACTCGAGAACCATTGTTTGCCCCAAGCGAACCCTTGGCCTGGCTTACTACTCAGCAGAAGACTTTACTAAACAATTAAAACAACTCAAAAGATAGGTTGATAACTCAAACTTAGAATTTATAAAGGAAAACATTCGACTGGCAATAAAGGCAACTCAAGTCTTATATTCAAAACAACTAAAATGAATAAGACTAATGAACTAATAACGTCTAACTGTCTATGAAGCCTCTAATAACTAAGAGGGATGTCGGGACAAGACCCCCGATCATCCTAATAATTGACTAACAAAGCAATAAAAGGGAATACTCCGAAAAGTAAGGAGGCTCACCAACTTACTCTGAGATGCTCAACTGGATCAACAAGGAGTTGGATGTTGATCCTGATTTCGTGTATCTACATCATAAAATGATGTAGGCCAAATAGCATCAGTACATTGAATGTACGAGCATTCGAGGAGAAATCTAAACATGACATAAGCTTGAAATGAACTCTGAAAGAAACACTTACCTCAACTTTACTCAACTCAAAGGATACTCAACTTAATGCAAAAATAAACAACAGTAATGGTGCAGTTTATATAAAGCATTTAAAACAGTAGATACATTTCAAAATATTTGAAAATACCACAATAACTCAGTTGTATATAAGAATACAAAAATAAACTCTGTTTGGGAGATTCTCTAACCGACAACTATTACTATGAGCTATGTGATAATACAACATCTCGCCCACGTTGCCAGAACTGTCCTATAACTTGCCAGGATATAAAATGCCTAAACTAAGTGGATTCACTAGTGTATGCTAAAAATCATTAAGGAATCATCTAAAAAGTATGACCCTTTCTACCCACGTTGGCTACATGGTTTATGGAGACATTGAGTTGTTATGAACTCACCCCCACATCGGTGCTCAATACTACTCCAAAAATATATTCAGCTCATATGTTTAAAAACAAAACCTCTTTATGGTTGTTTGAGATAATTACTCAAAAACTAGCTCAAAGGCTCTCTTGGAAATCGGTGTTTCCTCTCTTGTTTAAATGTGAAAACATTTACTCTTTCGGAATACATAGTTCCTATATACTCTTTTTGACGAAATGAACTTCATCTGTTACTCTTACTTAACTCAAAATTCAAGTCTTAAAACAAGTTTAAAACATTTTCAAAAGACTTCTTGAAAGAATTCTAAGAACTCTCAAGACTTGGCTCTTAACTTTCCTTGAATTTGAATTTATAGATTCAAGGTTATGATTCATGTTTCTGGATGATTTCTAGATGTTTAGAAGTCATTTAGAGTAGTTAGAATTGATAGGAATTTTTAGTAAACTTTAGAAAGACTCTAACGGGCTAAGCGATGAAAAACGGGTTGGAGCGGATGAACCTGGCGCACTGCAGGCGCGCTGCGCCAGCCCCAAAGTGTAGAGGCCACTTTGTGGTGCACTTCGGCGTATTAGTGGCATGGCGCACCAGTTTTCCAACAGGTAAACCCGACGAATTTTTCTTTTCATTTTCTAACC
The DNA here is from genome assembly GCA_029582685.1 of Solanum piurae. Taxonomy (NCBI): domain Eukaryota; kingdom Viridiplantae; phylum Streptophyta; class Magnoliopsida; order Solanales; family Solanaceae; genus Solanum; species Solanum piurae. The sequence continues at coordinate 25,890 of JAJOOO010006449.1, forward strand.
TTAATTCGATTAAATTCGATTCTTTTTCTCAATATCTCTTTAGATGCGGATATCCAAAACATGTACACTCAAAACAACTCTTAAAATCGATATAACCATCTCAACAAACTCATCAATCCCATATAAGTTCAAGAATGAAAGCAATTCAAGAACACAACTTAAGAACATCAAATCCTCATTCTTTTAGGATGAAAATTACACTGAAATAAACATGTTTGGCGCGTTTCTGAATGAACCCAATGCTACGTTAACTCACATACCTCATAGGATCGAATCCTTGGTGAAATCCGCAATCAATTCCTCAAGAAATCGATGAATCTTGACCTTTTCTTATCCTTTCCCCTATTGAATTCTTCCTCTAAAAACCGTAGCGTGATTTTGAAATTGTGTAAACTGAACCAATTCAGTTTAGACCCTAATTTATTTACTAAAGACAAATTAAGTTAATTGGGTATGGAAAAGACCAAAATACCCCTTTAAAATTCGATTAGCTTTCCTTTTCTAGACAACCCCAACTTTGAACGAGCATATCTCCCTCATACCAGCTCGAAAATTAGCAAACTCAAGGGCGTTAGAAAGATAATTCCAAGACCTTTCATTTTATATCTTATGGAACACCTAACGAATCTTGTACTGAGAGTTATTGTCATTTGAAGTTGACCCAAAACTCATACTTAACATAACTTTGCCAAAAAAAATTCAGATTTTCATACTTTTCAAAAATGGTTCTTTCTAATTCTAGCTCTTTCAAATACCGAGGTGTTACACCTTGTGCTCTATATACTATGTTTGTCACAACCCAAATTACACCCTAGATGTGACATAGTGTATAAAACCCCGAGAGGCCCAACAAAAGTAAAACAATGTGGACACAAGTATGCATTAGTTAATGTAATGTACTAAGTATGAAACAATATGCATAAAATAGGCACGATACCACGAATAACTTAAAATGAGTACGCATGATCATATTAAAACATTTGAAAGCTTAATAAAGTAATGACACAAGAATCATGGAACATAATCAAATACATTAACATAAAGGACATAAGAAAATCTTGAAGAAAACATAGTCATGTTGTGGGATATAAGCTTTAATAGACAATAAAGTCATGAGAGCTATATCATGAATTTTGGTATATCCCTCACATTGAAAGAAGAGAATCTACTTTCCAAGGTATAATCCGTACACATCACTATTTGCTAAAGTGGATCCACTAGCAAGGTCATGTAAGACAATCCTACGGGGGCACGTAGTTTGGGACTAGATGCTGCTACTAGAGACTATTCTATTTGAGCCTCCTCCTCAAGCACTATTGGTGCTAAGTCTTAATCCCAATGGAGTAGATGAAAATCAAATATCAATAGAACATATGAAAGGCAATGATAAATACAAATCCACACTTTCAAGATCAAAACATAAAATAGCTCCTTAAACATAATTGAACATAAATGAGAAAACCTTTCACCAATGTGAAATTTTTGTGAGAAATTCCTTTCACATTCATGATCATCATATTAAGTGAGAAATACTTTCACAATACCATTGATACTTTCCTTTCAAAGCATAACCAAATCAATTACAATAACTTCATAAACATTCATATCCTCACAAATTCATAATCCATAGGTTCAAGAGTTCACCCTAGGTTTATAGTTGAAAAATCATAATTTGGGCATGAGTTAACATAAATTCAACTTAATATCATGTATTAACATTGATTCATTTATTAGAAGACTTAATCAATAAAAATCAACCACAATTTGAATGAAACCCATAAAAAATTGATTGAAACCCTAACTTAATCAATTGAATTGAGATTTGAGAAATTTGAAGCTTTGGGCCCTATGGATGAATTCCATGGGTGAATACCCACAAAAATTTCTATTGAAATCTCAAGAAAGATGGTGAATTTGGAGGCTTGAATGGAACCCTAGATCTTCTTTTTCTTCCTCAGGTTCAGAAAATTTGGGAGGACAAATTTGGTCTAGTTTAGGGAATTTAGGAAGATGAATTGAAAGTGGTGATTTGGGGATTAAAAGATTTATTTAAGACTGAGGGTAGAAGAAAAAATAACATAGTAAATGATTAAATAATTAGGAAAAGACCTAAAGCCCCATTAAAAGAACTGCCTGACTAAACCAACGGTTTGGATGTATGGACCGTAGAATTTTCTACAGTCCGTAATGGTCAACCGTAGATCAAGTAGTGGGACCATGAAATCACCTATCTTTTGACGGAACACTTATACGGTTCGTAGGTCTTTCTACGGTCCTTGGAAACCAACCATAGAAACCAACTTTGACCCTTAATTTCACTAAGTCTGGGACTCACCTACGAGACCTACTATGACTTGTACAAAGAATGACAGACCATCCCGGTGAACCATACAAAGAGTATTGGCATTTGTTTTGAAAAAAATATTTCCACTCTTTCTACGGTTGCCATCTACGGTTCGTTGAAGTTTCTACAGTCTATAGATGGGACTCGTAGAAACATACTTCAATCCAAAACTTATTTTGTTCTTTCCAATTTCGAAGGTGTTACAATGATTGATTCATATGAAATTGTGCCAAGAGTGTAAGACATTGGGTTAAAGTCCTGGTGTACCATGATGAGAAGATATTGGGTTCAAATCCCATCAATCTATGGCTGTAGACATATTTATATGGATAAGACATTATGGTTCAAGTCTCAATTCACTATAATGGTTATTAAAGAAAAACAACGTGCTTTGGTTAAAAAGATATGAAAGTTATTCCACCGAATTTGCTCAATTCGTTGATATGAATATGGTAGAAATGCATGATATTTCTGAAAGAAAAAAACTGATTGAATAATGCACATGAAAATGGAATGAGGAACTAAAGCTATCCTAAGATAATATGCTTAGTTGATTGTGTTCCTAACATAAAGAATGAGAGCTTTTGAAAATGCTAAAAATACGTACAGATCCATCTGTTGAAGAGAATGAGGTATAAGCCCACCATGCTAGGCATGAAAAAGGTCGTGACACTTGTCTTGGACATGGTATCACCAAGAATTGGGTAGACACGTGTTATAAAAAAATTTCTTGTTTTATCTTATGGCTTGTATTGGACAAAAACTTAGTACAATTGAGGCACATTCTATAGTAAATAAGAAGTTTAGTAATTCCAATACTCAGATCGTCTAGGACATCCAGAGCTTATAATGATGAGAAAAATTATAGAAAATTCAAATGGACATTGATTAAAGAACCTAAAGATTTTTCTAAATGGTGAATTTTCTTGTATGACTTGTTATCAAGGCAAGTTAATTGTGAGACTATCACCAACGGAAGTTACAATTTGAGTCCTTCAAGGAACGTATATATGGGGATATTTTTTGCATTTTAGGAATGTATACATGGGGATATTTGTGGATCTATTCACCTACCTAGTGGGTTATTTAGATACTTCATGGCCCTTATTCTAGATAGTCTCATGTGTGCCTATCGCCATCTTGCACTTTGACATTTGTAAAATTGTTGGAAAATATAATATGACTATAGACATAATTTTTTGATAAATAGATTAAGTCCATCTTCCTTGATAACACTACAGAGCTTTCATCCTAAGCATTTAATGATTATTGTCAATTGATTGAGATTGAATAAATTCAATACTACAGTGAATGTGATAGTGTAAAATAAAGCTTATCAATTCAAATGTGCATTTCATTGTGATGGATGATAACGCCCAAATATACTTCTTGAAAAGAAATATAAACGGGCATACACAATATATTTACCCAATTATGAGTCGGGGTCGATCCCATATAGAATATGAAAGAATATTTTCAATAGCAAATATTTAACTCAATAGTTGTTGTTTAAAAATGAGAGGATTTAAATTGAAACAAAAATAAAATAATAACAATAGCTTGAAACTAAATATTTATTTGTATTTAGATTTTTAGAAATAACTAGGAATGTGTTCCCCATGATTTCATATCATCGCAAGAACATTGTACTAGTGGTCTATTTCAATTTTTAGCATGCAATGTTGGTATGTTAGGTACCCCTAAGTGATCGGTCATCCAAATAGGGAATTATACATGCAACTTGGTCGGTCTATGGGTGGTATGCTTTAGTAACCCTTACCCTTGACCCCATATTTGCCCTCACATATTTGGGTTAGGTTATTAGCGGATTATCAACGCTAAATCTCTATTGTTTAATATTTTTTTCCTATTCAGTACTTCCTTGGTCGGACATGTAGGAATAAGGAGAGTCCTAACGTTGGCCACCATTATAAAGCATCCAAAACAAAGAGATCAACAATACATGCATAAAAATCATTCAAAAATCACTTTTTACAAAAACTTACTTTAATAACTTATCATGGTTACCACACAACCATAGTTATGAAATTTAGCTACTCATTATCTCAAAAACACAATCAAAATCTATTAAAATAAATATGTTTGTGTTAATCATAAAAATCTAAGAATAATAGCTAAAATATCTTTCAATAATCACGAAATACAAATAAATAATAAAGGAGATGAAAGAATAAACCAACATTCCCAAGCCTCTACAGTGGCTCTTCCAAAGTTCCTAAGCTATCCAGTTCTAAATTTTATGTTGTGTATTGTTTCTTGGTTGGCTGTTGACAAAATAATGTTGATGCTCTATCTATAGATATAGAAATAATAAATAAAATAATTGAGTCCAAAAAAAATTAGAAAACCCAAAATGTAAAGGAATTAGTTTAACGGATCGTGTGATTTTCTCCCACCGCCTTTCACTTTAAGTGTCCTTCATATGTTGACACGTGGAAACAATTAGGCAATTGCAATTTGCAATTTGCCGTTTCTGTTCATCTTCTACTGCTCTTATATAAATATATTATTTTATTAAATTTATTTCATTACATTGTCTGCTTGATTTTCTTATATGAATTTTTGTTTTTAATTTATTTGTGCTTCAAATTTTTTTATTTTCACATCATTTTAGTCCTACAAATAAAATCCACAAATTAAGAGTAATCCATAAAATTTATGCTCAAAATCGACAATCAAAAGATTGAATATGAGGTAAATAATGATTAAATATGTATATTTTTTGCCTCACATCAATGGAATCACAACTCACCTCCAAAAGAGTTAGATTAATTGAGAAGAAACAAATCTATAATTTGCTCATATAATAGTAAATTCGAAATTTACTAAAGCAAAAGGTACGTGTCATAGTAAACTTTGAGTTTAGTAGTACTAATAATTTTATTAGTTGACATGAATGATTTGACCATCTCAAAGATGTGCATACTGAGTAATAAGCATTTATTGAAGGACTAGAATATTCTTTGATATTTTTTTATGTTGCTTGTTCTCGTGATAAGCTGATTGGATCAACTAATCTTGTGACTAAATCTTGAAATTTTGAAAAGCGAAAAGGTGAATATGAGCATGTTTACCTGTCATGTGATTTGTTGAATTAGATGCATCAATAAGATCATCACATGTGAGTTTATTATCAATATTTAGTTTGAAATTGGCAAAATTGTTATGTAAAATAATTGAGTTAAGAGCACAACTTTCAAAATATGAAATCAAGACGGTTCATCTTTATAATATGGATAAATATTCAAGATAAATACTCAATCATTGGTTATGATAACAAAGTTTCATGGTCTGAAGTATAATGTATTAAATACTAAGGTAATTGTATGCATTAGAACAATAAATTATGATAAATTTTTTCTCAATTGATTTATGGTCAGGGACCAAATATTTTTCATATGATAATTTTAATTTGTAATATATGATTAATGAATATACAATGATGCACAAATATGGATTCACAAAAAATAGATTGATATATATGTTAGTTTGTCTAACATAAAAGAGAGATATGAAGCAAAGCAAGAGTTGTAAATGCTCCTATTGAATATTCCTTAAGGATAGAGTTTACGAGATGCATGAAGCATGATAGATTAATCAATTCTAAATAAAATAATCCTTGAAAAATAAGGAGGATCAAAGAATCAAAATGATCATAATAAGGAGGAAATGTGCTCTTGAAGAGCTTATGAAATAACACTTCATGAAACCTCATGAAAGGGATACATACCTGAAAATAATGAAGTGATGAGATCTCAATAAATTATGTCGTATTGTGAACCAATACAAAATGATAGCTCATATATGATATCTTTGATACAATATTGCGCATTATAGTATTGACTATTAAAGCATGTTGGTGTAGAAATAATTATCAAGTGAAAATTGGAATGATGCATCTTAGTAAATGTAATTCTTATTTGACTTGCAGTCTAGACACTAGAAGATGTCATAGATTTAATATTGAATTTTCTCACTTGGCTAAATTAATATGAAAATTTATGAAGGATTCAAGATCTATAGCATAGTAAGTTCTTGGAAAACTTGTTTATAATCCTCATATGTATTAAATCAAGCAATAAATTTTCATATTGTTATGAAAGTTGATAACTTGAATTGAACTATTGAAGAGCTTTCAAAAGACAATATATTATTTGCTTAAAGAAATTGAAGTGAGGAACTTGCAATGATTTGGTAGGTTTTGATCTAAGTGTGTTTAGTATATAAATCTAATAGGATTTAGAGGAAATCATTCGAATCTAGATGAGGTATGGCTGGAAAATTGAAAACAAAATTCGTCGGAATGATCTAGGGAGAGGGTGGCGCGGCGCATCCCAAATGCGCCAAGGGGGATGGCATGGGGCTCCTGCAGTACGCTAGAGAAGGGGTTCTGATTTTTAGGGGTTGGCGCCCCGCGCCACTTAGTGCGCCAAGGTCTCTAGGTCCCCTACTCTTTCGCCCTTCTTTCCGTTTGAGTTCTATTAAACCATGTCTTCGATCACTTCTTGATTTTTACTATCCAAATTACATCTAATCATCGAGAAGTCCTATATATCATAATCATGATCCTTGAATTCATAATTCAAATTCGAGGTAGAGTTGAAAGTAAAGTTTGAGAAAGTCCCTTCGAGTCTTTTTGAGGAGTCTTCTACAATTACGTACAATTGTTTCAAGACTCAAGTGAGTGAGTATGGGAATGAGGATAGTGTAATTATGAGCCTACATTATTATTGAGATCCTTGAGTCGAGTCGTTAATACCCATAAATTTCTCATGACCTTCATAAATTTAGTATCCTTGATTTGAGTAGTATCATAGAATTCCAAGTTCCCGAATATGAAGTTCCTAATCCTTTTTGAAACTATATTTCATAATTATGGATTACCATATGTTATACATACAGGTCCTTGAGTTGAGTCGGTCATTCCCATAATTCCGCATGAACCCTATGAGTCTAGCATACTTGAGATGAGTAGTATCATTAGGTCCTTGAGTTTTAGATTTGTTGAGTTTCGAGTACTGAGTTCTATATATGGTTATTAAAACCCTTGAATTAATTCGTTCACGTCCATAATTTGGTATGAACCCTATTTTGAGAAGTTTTTTACAATTATTTATATTTCTTTGTAAGACTTGAATAAATGAGGATGAGGATGAGGAGAGCTAATTTTCATTTTTCAAAATAAATATATTGGTACTAATTATTCCCAAGATTAAATGTTTTTACATTTAAAATGAGAGGAAACTACGATTTCCAAATGAGTTCTTGAGGAGTTTTGAGAACTATCTCTTTTAAGAGAACCTTTTGAGTAATAATCTCAAAGTTTGAGGACCAGAAAACATTTTTAAACATATGAGTATGAGTTATATTAGTTGGAGTAGTATTAAGCACTGATATGGGGACGAGTTCAGACAACTCAAAGTCCTCATAAACGATGTATGCCAAGATGTGTACATGGTCATACATTTTAGATGATTCCTTATTGCTTTTTAAGCATAGCTTAGTAGATCCACTTAGTTGAGGATGTCTTATACTCCAACAAGGTATAACACAGTTCTAGTAGCGTGGGCGATATGTTGTATCATAACATAGCTCATAGTGATGGTTGTCGGATAGAGAATCTCCCAAATAAGAATTATTATTGTATTTTTACATATAATTGAGTTATTATTGTATATTTACAAACAATTGAGTTATTATCTACTGTAGTGCCGGCAAAATGAGCCCATATTTTGGTAACCCGCCCAGTCCGCCCATATTTAATGGGTTGGGTGAGTGATTTTTTACATGGGTAAAATATGGGTTGATACCCATATTCAACCCATAAAAATATGGGTAAAATATGGGTAATATGGGTAAAATATGGATTAGCCAAATGAGTTAAGCTTCTAACTTTTATTCACTCAAAATTCATGATATTACCAAATATATTGTAACTTCTCTTCCATTTTATGTTCTTCTATAAAACTAATTATTTTTCTCTATAATTGAAACTGTGAAGTCTTTGGCCCTCCAAAAATATCTATTTTAAATGTACATTTCTTTTATTAATTCTAATTATTTTTTTAATCTTTTTAATTTTATATTGGATAATAAATAATAGTGTAAAATAAGCAAATCATGTACTAATATTGACATTGCTTAAAGTGCATTAAGCATGTTTTAGGGTGTGTTTGCTATGAAGGAAAACATTTTCACCCCTACCCTCGACC
>JAJOOO010006450.1:0-42617 GCA_029582685.1 Solanum piurae
TTTCAAGTCAGTTTAGAGGCTTATTTCAGACATAGTTAGATTCAGCTTAGTTTTGAGTTAATAACTTCTTTGTATTAAACTCATCAGTTTTCATATATCTCAGTTATAGTATATGGGTATTCCCCATCTTTTCATTTTAATTATGATTTCGCTTCCGCATCAGTTTATTATCTTTAGTATGCTCATGGTCATGCCAGCAGGGTTAGCTTGGGATCACTTGTGGTCCTAGGTCCCGTGTCCGCGTCTCGGGGGTAGTCTCGGGGCGTGACAATTCAACTTTTTAATCTTTAATTGGCTAAACATCCCTAAACTAAACCTTAATCTCTTAACATACCTCAAATGTTGAACAACAAGTCACAAACCCTTAAAATATTTCCTTCACCTTTCGTACAGATTCAGAATATTCCTAATATATCAAAAATGCATTTTTCATAAATAAAGAGATAGATTAATAATCATACTAGTATACTTCTATAAATTATTTTGAACACATTTGTCGCATGTGTATTACAAGGTATTTAGTACAAGATTTTGAATAATAACATAAAATTACTGAAACATATTTTTTGTAAGTAAAATTAAATTCATAAAATGTAATTCATGAATATGATACTTTAACAACTAAAAATTTCTTCAAAAATGACAAACGACGTGGTTTGTTTTCCTAAAAACGATAGAAAAGAAACACACTCAATTTCATCTCTTTTACCCTTGTTGCTTTTATAAAATGGATGGACCACGTCATTTCTTCCTCTCTTTTCATAAAACATATTTTTTCTTAAGTGAAGGACATAATGTCACCGACAAAGTATCACATCTATGAAATTTTACTTTACCAAAAAGTTCCATTAATTTTGTAGTATTATTCAGAATTTATACTAAAAAAACTTGGATACACTTACATCAGACATGTAACACACATGTCCAATACATAGTTTATGAAATATACTTATATTTTTTTTATGACTGTGATGTCCAGGCTAGTTTTTGGAGAGCTAGACTAATTCCACGATATGCTTGCCACCTCCCACCAACAATAGGTAACTATGTCCACCAAAGCCAGAACCTTTTGGAAGAATCAATTATTATTTATTATCTATTATTTTTATTTCTTAATGGCTAAGATTCATTTTAAATGAACATATCCAGTTCATTGGTTGTTCATTCAGATATTCTTAATTACTTTAGAGATTTTCCTTATAAAATTTTATTTTATTTAACACCAATGAAAATAGTGATTCATTTTAGGTAATACATTTGATATCTTTCTTTGTAGATTCAAAAAAATAGAATAACATGATAGGGAAAGAAAAAAAAAGACATAGCAGAGGAACAAAATGGTATATCAGTGAGTATGCAATTAATGATGATATAGTTGGGGGGAGGGATTATCTCGTACTTGCCCTTGAAGTTTGACGTTGGAACAAATTTGAAAAAAATTAGAGTAAGATATCATGTCTTTAAGATTATGTCTTAGAATCATACATAAGGTTCTAAGAAAGAATCTTAAAAGTAGGATTTCTGATCCTAAATTTTCTCAAACTTTGTTTCAACGTCAAACTTGAAGGGCAAGCAGGAGATGATACCCCAAGTATCCTCATGTAATTCCATACGCACTAATATACCATTGTGTTCTTCTGTTATGTATCGTTTTTTGCTGCCCTATAATGTTATTCAATTTTTTTAATCTACAAAAGAAGACATCAAATGTATTACCTAAAATTAATCACTAATTTCATTGGTGTTAAATAATGTTAAATTTTATAGTGAAAATATATGAAGTTATTGAGAATATCTGAATGAACCTATTCAAAAAATTCCATAAAATCAACATAACTAGTTCATTGGCTGTTCATGCAAATATTCCTAATCACTTCAGAGATTTTCCCTATAAATTTTATTTTATTTTACACCAATGAAAATAGATATTGATTTTAAGTAAAACATTTGATGTCTTCCTTTGTATATTTGAAAAAATAAAATAACATGCTAGTGCAAAAAAGAAGAAGAGACATAGCAGAGGAACACAGTGATATATTAGTGAGTATAGAATTACATGATGATATAGTTGGGGGGATCATATCCTTATTTCCCTTGAAATTTGATGTTGGAACGATGTTTGAGAAATATTAGGATCAGAAATCCTACCTTTAAAATTCTTGCTTAGAATCTTACATAAGGTTGTAAGCAAGAATTTTAAAGGTAGGATATCTGATCCTAAATTTTCTCAAATATTGTTCCAACTTCAAACTTCAGGGCAATCAAAAGATGACCCCCCTAACTATATCATGATGTAATTTCATTCTCACTAATATACCGTTGTGTTCCTATGGTATGACTCAATTTTTTCCCTATCATGCTATTCTATATTTTGGAATCTACAAAAGAAGACATTAAATGTATCACCAAAACTTAGTCGCTATTTCCATTGGTGTTGCTTGAATAAAATTTTATCGGTAAAATCTCTGAAGTGATTAATAATATCAGCACCAGCTTATTAAGAAAATTCCACAAAATCTCTTTAAACCTTATCCCAATCATTCACTATGTGACGACTTTATCCTATGGCTTTGAACTTTTGACCTCATGTAATGGATTGATTCCTTTTGACTTTGATGAAATTATGATTTACAATATTTTCAATCCGATTACTAGAGCGCACCAATACATACCATACGTAAAGTCTAGAAATAAGTTTGGTAATACATGTCTAGATGTTGATTACCCGAAATTATGATTTACTTGTTTGTTGAATCAAAGATTTAGATTTATATTTTGAAGAGGGTTTGGGTCAAGATGTGTAAATGCGACCTATTCATTTTATTAATTCTCTTCATCTAAGACGCAAAGTATTTAATTGTCTTCATCTAAGACGCAAAGTTGCTACCTCATTCATGACGATAAATTATATACACTCTCACTTAGAGATTAACACTTGGACCATAAACTCTTATAATTTAAATGAAACTTACAACTCAAATAATTTACTGATTTGAAGCTAAACAATTCTCTGTCATATTAAGAATTCACTCCTGGCTAACATGAACTTAAGAAGTAGACTACTCCTAATGGAAATACATCCTATTAAATTAAAATGTTATTTTTCCTTGTTGTTAGCTCTTCCCACATTAAATGTTCATCAACAACTAGAGATGGCATTTGGGCAGGCGGATGTGGGGCGGGTTTAAAGCAATGGGGGCGGGGCGGGGTGGGTTTAAGGTTATGCGGGGGAGGGAGGGATGTGAGGCGAGTTGAAGTGATTTTAAAAAAAAAACTAATGCAGAGAGAGCGGATTGCGGGTTTATGCGGGTTAAAACTTGATTTTAAATTTTTACATGTTTTAAGAGTCATACAACATTATCCATTAAGATAGTTTCTTCAAAATTTCTAAAATATCAAAGATAGTAAATGACAATGATTCAATCAAAACTAGTACATTTGTAACATGCTTCCCGATTGACCTCTAAAAAATAAAATTTTAATTTATTATATATTAAATTAATACAAATTAATTGAAAAATGAATTTATTTATATAAATTTTTATTTTTAATATCAGACATAAGTAGGAAAATAAAATATTAAAATATTTATACTGGAGAATTCATTCGACGTGAGTCTATGCGGGGTAGGGTGGGGTGGGTTGAAAATTTAAAGAAATATGTAAAATTCACTTTTACAAAATGACAACTTTATGAAAAATAAGTGACCAACGTTTAGCATTCGATTTTAATCATTTAAAACAAAAATTCATATCAAATTACATGTATTAGTCAAAAAGAAAAGGAAAAACTGGACCTTTATTTCAAGATGATGTCTTCTGAAATTTGACTGATCAGGAAAAATCCTTAATCGATCTGGAACCCTCAATAGACCGAAAGCCATGAAGAAGAAGATAAAGTTTATACGGTGAAGAAATGTTTGAATTTTGGGTGTTTGATGATTATGTTATGGTAGGGTTTTGATGGGTTTGGGGTGCTTAGCTGAAATGGTGGATGTCTATTAATGGTGAGGGAAAACTAAACTATATCATTTCTCAACACTCATATAAGGTGAAGAAGATGAGTATTGCGGCTGATTTTTCTTGATTTTTCATTAGGTCCTCTTATTGCTTTATAGTCTAGGTTTAGGGTAAAGTATGATGTATTTTTTACGGTCGAATCTTCCTAAAATACCCTTATGAATTTTGGATGATATCAAAAAGTTTTTAGAAAAGAGTGGAATATTCTCCTTCCATGGAATATGCTTTTAATAAATATTGAGATAAAATTTATCAGGTGGCAACATGTCATTAGGTTGATCTTTTGATATTTATTTTTAAAATAACCTGCAATAAAATACTACCTAAATGTTAAATATAAGAAAACTCAAACAACAAACATTTTGTAATTTCCATTTTTCTTGCAAAATCAATAATAAAAGTATTATCTTAAAATACGACTATGTTTGTGATTTTCAATTTTCTCAAGTAGAATCTACTAAATATTGAAATAAAGAAAAAAGAAAGATGAGATTCGAAAATAGTAATTTAAAGCTAAAAATATGTTTAAAACCCGTTGAGGGTAAAAGTCATGCGTCTCTTATTGCAAACTTCAAGGGCAAGCATGAGATCCGCCCAACAATATCATCATGCAATTCCATATGGGTGAGGGACTCCATCAATTTTTAAAAATATATTTTTGTAATTTGTTTGGAAATATAAATTTATATTTTATATATTTTTCTAAAAAACCCAAAGGATCTCATGTAACACCTCAGATTTGGAAAAGTAGAAAATGCAGTTTTGAGCTGGGGTCTCTATCTACAGGTCCCATCTATGGGTCGTAAATGGCAACCGTAGGTCGTGGAAAAATATGTTTCAAAAAATCAAGTTCCAATACCCTTTTTATGGTCCACCAGGATGGTCTGTCAATATTTGTACAAGTTATAGATAGGTCTCATAGGTGAGTCCCACACTTAGAGAAATTTTGAGGGTCAAAGTTAGGTCCTACGCTTGGTATGTCCGTCCCGTAGGAAGACCTACGAGCTATGAATAGGATTTCGTCAACATTCAGTAACATTCGAATTCCCAGTGATCTATCTATGGTTGATCAGTACGGTCCGTAGAAGGACGTACAGACCATAGGTTCAACCGTAGATATGACACAACATTTATTTTAAAGGGGATTTTGGGTCTTTTCCTTATTATGTTAACTCAATACTATGTCATTTTAAATTCTACCGTAAGCCCTATATAAAAATTTTAAGCCCCCAATTTACCCATTTGAACTCATTCTGCTAAATTCCCAAAACTTGACCAAATTCATCCTCCCAAGGTCTCTCAAGTATAAGCAATAAGAAAAAGATCTAGGGTTCAATTCAAGTCTCCAATTCACCATCTTTCTTGGGATTTTAACTTCAAGGTACGTTAGTATTCACCTATGGAGTCTTTTCTTCCATACGGTTCTTAAATTCTCCAATTTTAAAAAGTTAGATTTCCCAATCAAAGTTATGGTTTTATTTAATGTTCATGGGTTCTTAACAATCTTGATAAAATTGATTTTTTTTTCTATCTATTTATGAATGAATTGAGATAATTACATGTTTTTGAATTAATTCCTACGAACCCATGTAAGCCCCATGAATTTTAGACTATGAGCTCATGATTAAGTTTATGAACTATGAATTATGATTTTATGAAGATATGCATGTCATTTCTATGGAATTGATATGAATGATTCGAGGTTGTTTTGAGTAAAGCATCGATTTTTTTGTTGTGAAAGGTTACTCTCACATGAAAAATTTATAGGATTGAATGGTTTCTCAACTAAATTTGAATCAAGACAAGCTGGATTGACTACTTAATTGTTCCTTTCCACGGATAATAAGGATGAATATGATTAATGAATATTCCCTAGAATTTATGCTTAGCACCGAGTGGACTAGTGGCGAGCACCCATGTTCCATAAATATGTGCCACTATAGGTTTGTCTTAGATAGACATTAGCTAGTGGATCCGCTTTAGTTCAAGTTTATGGTTCTTACCTTGAAAAGTAAGGACATCTCGTTTAGGTTTCTGATAGACACCAGATTCCATGTTATAGCTCACATGGTCTATGTCGGTTAATGGTCAACTTCCCATAATAATGAACTAAAGTTACTTTCTAAAAGTATCTCAAATGTGTATTAAAGATGTTTAACTTGCATTGACCATGATTATGACTTAGGTTTTCTAACATGTTAATTTATGATATAGCTTGGTCATTGCATGTTATATCAAGTCTTTTTTAGAATGATTTTGTAACTCGTGTGCATTGCTATTATACTTAGTACATATCATATACTAATGCATACTTGTGCACTCATTCTTTCACTAATGTTGGGTCCGATGCTCCTCTTCCGAACACTCGTGGCTAATTGATCCTTTTTGAGATTTTGAACATTGGTGAGTCCTCATATTTTGAAGATTGAAACTTGTATGTGATGTATGGGTTACATCTCAATCACTTTCCTTATGATGTATTAGATGAATTTGAGACTTATATTAGACTTCCGCTTTTTCAAACTCTTTATGATATAAAATTGTCTTTGAATTCATTTAAATTTTATTATCTTTTATGATGTATGCTAAGGGGCTTGCGTAGGACCTCTTGAGGTTCTATATGCCATATTACACCTAGGGTATATGTTGGGTCATATGTAACTTTGTATTCAGAGCACAAGGTTTTGAAAGGTCCTAGGAAGTCCCTATGCCACATAAAGTGGAGTCTTGTTCCTAAGTGTAAAACCTGCCACATTTTTGAATGAGAAGCTATAAGATGGTTAGGAAACTCAACTTCTTTCATTACTCTAAAAGTGGTGCAATAGAGTGTAACTCTATACGTCTCTCTCATAATCATTATTAGATACTTTTCAGGATATGCCCCTCGAAGAGCATACTTTAGGAGGAATCAATATGTGGAATAGGAAGCTCCTCAAGTTTGTCAAGAATCTTCTCAAGTTACGGTGGCCGAAGAAGTCACTAATGCAAAATTTAGGGCTGCATTTCAAGTGTTGGCTCAATCCAATAGGGAGTTTGTGGTCCCCATGAACCCAAATGTGGGTACGGCGGCAACTAGAGTGGGGGACTTCTCCAGGATGAATCCTCTGGAGTTTCATGGTTACAAAGTTAAGGAACTTCCTCAAGAGTTGATTGATGAGGTGTATAAGGTGTTGATGATCATGATAGTTATGCCAGTGGAAAAGGAGGAATTGGCTACTGATCAACTAAACTGTGTTTCCTAGGTTTGGTTCAACCAATGGAAGGAAGAGAGTATGCTTGATGCAGGTCCCCTTGGTTAGGAAAGTTTAAGGTCGCTTTACTTGATAGGTTATTTCCCCTTGATATGAGGGAGGCAAAGTTAATTGAATTCGTCAACCTTTATCAAGGAAGCATGAGTGTAAAGGAGTATGCAATTTCACGCATTTGTCAACATACACTCCTACTATGGTTGCCAATCCTAGGGAAAGGATGAGCATGTTTGTTTCGAGAGTGTGCAAAATTATGGTTAAAGAATTTCATAACGCCATGCTCATCAATGATATGGAAATTTCTCATCTAAGGGATCATGATAACAAAAATAGAAGAGGGAAAACTTAAGGAACGATCTAGGGAGGAAAAAAATACAAGGGACTGTGATGGTGACTTTTCACATTTGATGTCTGATGGACATGCTCGTTCTAAGTTCTGGCAATGGTTTTCTGGTCAAGGTTCATCCAATGCTCCGACTCCTAAATTCAACAAAGATAAGGTGCCTCACCCTAATCCCCAAGGAGGAAATACTGGTGGATTTTCATTGTCTACTTGTGCTAAATATGGAAGGAAGTATGAGGGTAGATGTTAGCCGGTTCCAATGCATGTTTTGGTTATGAAAAGACGAATCATAATATAAGGGATTGTCCCTCGATTGCTAAGAATGAAGGAGATAATCATCGATAAGCTCAACCTGACCCTTCATCTGGTTCCAGTGGTAGTCAGGAGCAAGACATATTTTATGTACTTCAAACTCTTCATAAGCAAGAGGTTTCTCCCGACGTAGTTACCGATCTGCTGAAAGTATTTCATCTTTATGTTTATGCTTTGCTTGATCATGGTTCTACTTTGTCTTTTGTGACGCCATATGTGGCTATGAGGGTTCATTTTTCTTTAGATTTTTTGTTAGATACCTTTTCTATCTCTACTCCTATTGGTGAATCTATTGTGGCTAAAAAAGTCTATAGAAATTGTGTCGTCTTCTTATCCCATAGAGTCACTCATGTTTATCTTGTAGAGCTTGATATGTTATATTTTTATGTTATTCTTGATATGGATTGGCTGCATTCGTGTTATGCTTGTATTGATTGTAGAACCCGAGTGGTCAAGTTTTAGTTTCCAAATGAACTCATCCTAGAGTGGAAAGTGGGAAATCATATGCCTATTGGTCATCTTGTTTCTTTTCTTAAAGCTAGGAAGATTATTTCTAAGGGTTTCATATACCATCTAGTTTGAGTTAGAAATATGAATTTTGGAACCCCTACTATTGAGTTGGTCCTCGTTGTCAATGTGTTTCCGAAAGTATTTCCTGATGATTTACCCGGTGTTCCTCACGAGAGGGAAATAGATTTTGGTATTGACCTTCTCCCGATACGCAACCTATCTCTATTCCTTCTTACCATGTAGCTCTAGTAGAACTTAAGGAATTGAAAGAGCAACTTTAAGATCTATTGGATAATGGTTTCATCTGACAGAGTATCTCTCCATGGTGTGCTCCAGTCTTTTTATTTATAAGAAAGATGGTTCCCTTCGTATGTGCATTGATCACCGTTGGTTGAACAAAGTCAGTATTAAGAACAAGTACCCTTTTTCGAGAATTGATGATCTGTTCGATCAACTCCAAGGAGCAAGTTCCTTTTCTAAGATTTACCTTCGGTGGGAATATGACAAATTGAGGGTGAAGGATCATGACATACCGAAGATGGAATTTTGGACTCGGTATGGTCACTAATATTTTTGTAATGTCATTTGAGTTGACTAATGCTCTGACCACATTTATGGAATTGATGAATAGGGTGTTCAGACAATACCTTGATATTTTATGATAGTGTTTAATGATGATATCTTAATTTATTCAAGGAGTGAGGAAAGCATACCGATCATTTCAGGATTGTGTTGCAAGTCCTCAAGAACGCACAATTCTTTGCAAAGTTAGGTAAATGTGAGTTTTTGTTAAGATCTGTGACATTTCTTTGTTACAATGTCTCCGACAAGGGTATTGAGGTAGATCCTAAGAAGAGAATCAGGTTAAGAGTTTGTCTAGACCTCTAACCTCTTAAGATATTAGAAGGGTTACCATAAAAGGTTTGTGGAAGGATTTTCTTCCATTTCCACTCCATTAACGACAAAACCCAAAATAAAGTCAAGTTCTCATGGTTGGAAGCTTGTGAGAAGGGCTTTAAGGAATTGAAAGATAGACTTACCTCCGCTCCGGTGTTGAATTTATTAGAAGGATTCGATGGGTGTGTTGTGTATTGTGATGCTTCAAGAATTGGGTTAGGATTTGTTCTTATGCATAATGGGAAAGTCATTGCCTATGCTTCAAGGCAAATTAAGATTCATGAAAAGAACTATCCTACCCATGATTTGGAACTAGAGGTAGTTGTGTTTGCCATAAATATTTGGAGGCATTACTTATCTAGTGTCCATGTTGATTTCTTCACCGACCAAAGAGTTTGCAATATATGTTCAAGAAAAAAGATCTAAATCTTCGCGAAAGGAGGTGGCTTGAGTTATTAAAGGATTATGACATGAGTTTCTTCTATCACCCCTGCAAATCAAACTTAGTGGCAGATGCTCTTAGTCGGAAATCAGTGGGTAGTGTGCTCATTTTGAGGAAGATTTAAAGTAGTTCGTTCATGATGTTCATATATTTTCCCGATTGGGTGTTCGATTAGTTGACTCCACAAAAGGTGGTGTTATGGTTCATAATGGATCATAATCATCATTTTTGTCAGATGTAAAAGTAAATCAAGATCCTAATCCAATTCTTATTGCGTTGAGGAAATTGGTACTTCAAAAGTTCATTGAGGCTTTCTCCCAAGGAGGAGATGGAGTGCTTCAATATCAAGGTCATGTGTGTGGTCCTAGTGTAGCTGACTTGAGAGAGCAAATCTTATCAAAATCCATATTTCATGATATATCATATACTCGGGAGCCACAAAGATTTACCGTGACTAATGGGTGGTCTTTTGGTGGAATGGGATGAAGAAGGATAATACAGAATTCATGTCTAGTGTCCTAATTATCAACAAGTGAATGTCGAGTATCAAAAGGCGAGAGGTTTGTCCCAAGATATTATTATTCCTACGTGTAAATGGGAAAATTTGAATATGGACTTCATTTTTGGTTGACCTGCACCCGGTGGCAACATGACTCGATTTGGGTTATAGTAGACCATATGACAAAATCGGTTCATTTCATTCCCGTCAAGGTTTCTTACTCAGTAGAAGACTATGCTAAGTTATATCTAAGGGAGATGGTTAGGTTGCATGGAGTTCCCCTATCCATTATTTCTGATCGTGGTACTTAATTAACTTCTCAGTTTTGGAAATCTTTCCAAAAGGGGATTGGTACAAGTATTAAGCTTAGTACGCCCTTTCATCCTCAAACCATTGGGAAAGCAGAGTGTACTATCAAAACTTTGGAGGACATGTTGAAGGCTTGTGTGATTGACTTCAAAGGTAATTGGGATGATCATTTCCCTTTGATTGAGTTGCGTATAATAATAATTATCCTTAATCATTGTTATCACTCCATTTGAGGTGCTTTATAATAGGAGGTGTAGGTATCGTATAGGTTGGTTTAATGTAGGTGAGGTTTCTTTTATAGGTCCCAAGTTGGTAAATGAGGCTATGGAGAAAGTTTAGCTTATTAGAGAAAGGTTGAAAATGACTCAAAGTCGACAAAAGTCGTATGGTGATATTAGAAGAAGAGATCTTGAATTTGATGTAGATGTTTGGGTATATTTGAAAATTTCACCCATGAAGGGTGTAATGAGGTTTGGGAAGAAAGGGAGGCTTAGTCTTCCTTATGTGTGCCCATATCAGATTTTGAGGCGTATTGGTAAAGTTGCTTATGAACTTGATTTACCGAATGACTTAGCATTAGTGCATTCGGCTTTTCATGTTTCCTTGTTGAAAAAAAATGTGTTGGTAACCCGACATCTATATTACCATTAGAGAGTCATGGTATAAAGGAGAGACCTTCTTATAAAAAGGTCCCAATTGAGATTTTAGACCAGCTAGTTCAGAAGCTGAGAAACAAAAAAGTTGCTTCCGTGAAGGTTCTTTGGAGAAATCAGTTAGTTAAGGGTGCAATTTGCGAGGTTGAGGCCGATAAGAAATCCCATTATCCTCACTCTTTCCCTCCGTCCCTACTCTAGCCTGAGGTATTTAGTCATTCATGGTTCACTCTTTTGATTTCATGTGTTTTAGTTATTCCCATGTTTCCTCATGCATGCATGCTCATAAAAACTTGCTTTTGAGAAAATGATTTAGCTTAATTGATTTCTTCATGGTTATGTGCATTTGTGTATAAGTTGCATATAAGCTGTATATAAGCCTTATGAAATTATGTTTTGGGATATGATTTATCTTGGAGTCGATCCTTCCTCCTCAGATATGTACATTTATTTGATTGCATTCATGATTGATCTGTTAGATCTTGCTACTACCCTTCATATGATGTGCAACACCTCAGGTTTCAAAAAGAACAAAAGAATGTTCGTACAAGTCACCCATTAGTTGTAAATTTTGTGTCAACTTCAAAAAAATGTATCTTTAAACACATAAAGGATTAGGTGACCCATGACCTATCAAATTGAAGGTCTTTGAATCCTCTTTCCAATGCCGCCAAGTTTTCTTAATACGGAGCTTAGGGTAAAACTTTATGCCCATTTGAGTGAAGCATCTCTATTTAAGGCATGCCAATCATTTTTAGAAGGGTTGTTTGGTCTTTCCTTTTTATTAGTGAGCTTAGCCAAGTTTTCTTCACCCCAAATAAGGGTCTAATAAATATTACACCAATTTTATATATTCCTAAACACTTAGAGACTTAGAGCGTTGTTTCAAGAGCAGAAAACGCATGGGTTTCAAGCAATCTTTCAAGAATTGAGGATTTCTCCAAGGACATTATTATTTCCAGTTGTACGGCTTCTCACAGTATTGGACTTGTTCGTCCTAATGCCATATATCTAAATTTATCCACGAAATCATTGTACTCAAAGAGTTCTAGAATAGTTCTTGATATTTGTTCAATTGTTGAATAATGGAGGTTGTGAATTCTTTCGTGTTATTTATCCTTGGTAAAAGTTGTTTTTGCCAAAAGGATTGTATGGAATTCCTCACGTATTAGTGTTGGGTTTAAGAATCAAGATGAATTTAGGAGAATTTCCCCCATTCTAAACTAGTAGGGACCCTATTTTGGCTTG
The DNA here is from genome assembly GCA_029582685.1 of Solanum piurae. Classification (NCBI taxonomy): domain Eukaryota; kingdom Viridiplantae; phylum Streptophyta; class Magnoliopsida; order Solanales; family Solanaceae; genus Solanum; species Solanum piurae. Next base: position 12,481 of record JAJOOO010006450.1, read on the forward strand.
AATTTTTTTTCAGATTTCTGGGTAGGGGGATAGGGCCGCGTGCCACCAAGGCACCATAACTACTACCTAATATTTTGGGGCTTTGTTCCCTATGCCAGCAGTGTGACCTAAGCTTGGGTCAGTAGTTTGGGGCCTGGCACCCCGTGCCAGCAGTACATCAGGGTCACCTGGCCTATTTTATTTTGTGTTTCATTCATAACTTGTTTCTTTAAGTTGTGACTATGTTCTCTTCTTTATATTAGCTCCCATAAACTCCTTTCATCCTTGAGAGTTCCTACATCTTCTAATCACATGCCTTAATTTAGAAATCAAAATCTAAATTGTGTTTAAGAGGAAAGTTCAAGTTCTTTTAAGCATCTTTCGTAACCAACAATGGTTTTGTACTAAGTTTTGACAAAGTATGAGAAATGAGAAGAATCGTATTCATGATTGAGAAATAATTAAAGGGAACTAAGTATTCCAAAAAGTAACATTTTTACTTGAGAAAAAGAGAAACTTTGATTTCTAAATGAGTTTATGAGTTACGAGATATTGCAGAGCATTACCTCTATTAAGAGGATATTTTGAGTAATTACCTCAAATGAGAAAGAGAATATTTTTCAACATTGAGCATGCGTATAAAATTATTTTGAGTAGTATTGAGCACCGATATGGGAATGAGTTCAGACAACTCACATTCATCATAAACCATGTAGCCAACATGGGTAAATGATCATTATTTTTAGACGATTCCTTATTTCTTTTAAGCATAGCTGAGTTGATCCACTTAGTTGAGGTGTTCTATACCCCGGCACGGTATAGGAAAATTCAGGAAGTGTGGGCGAGACGAGTATTTTATTGGTGGTTGTCAGTTATAAAATCTCCTAAATAAGAGTAAAGAGTATTTTATTGCATTTATATACATCATTGAATTTGTATATTCTATTTTGTAGCATTTTAAACATTGCATCTCTTTTTATTGCTTTAGTATAGATAGTTAGATTTGAGGAGTCTCTTATTATTTTCCTTGTTGAGATGTTTTGAGATCTTTAGAGGGTTACTTATGTTTTATTAAGTTTTTCCAGATAAATATTTGATTTAAGATTTTATTGAGACTTTAAAGTTTAATTATGCATTTGAAGTTCCCATTTTTGCTTGAGTATTTCTTCTACTAAGTAGTCAACCAGGCCAAGGGTTCTCTTGGGGAACAACGATGGTTCTCTAGTGTCGGCCACATTAAGGGTGTAGGCTCGGGGCGTGACAAACTTAGTATCAGAGCACATAGTTCAAGAGTCCTAGGGTGTCTATGAAACCGTGTCTCTAAAGTCTTTTTTATCGATGTGATGCGCGCCACATCCATTTTTAGGAGGCTACGACATTTTTGAACCTTTCATTTTATTCTTACTCATGCTCGTGCGATAAAGTTCAACTCTATAAAAGTTTCCTCTTACTTATGCATACACATTTCTTTTCAGATCATGCCTCCACTAAGAGCTGTTCGAGGACGTTCAACTAGGAGGAATATGAATTCCCAAGGTCAAAAACTTCCCAATGCACCAAAAGTACAACCCCCTCGAAGGGATGTCACTAATGTTGAATTCAGGAATGCATCAAGATGTTGACTTAGGTTTTGGCAAATCAGTCTGGTCAACAAAGATCAGGTTGTCAGAATGTGGCGGATACATCCAGAATCTGTGAGTTTCTAAAGATGATTCCCTAGAGTTCATATGGTCAAAGATCCCTAAAGATCGGGAGAACTTTGTGGAAGAAATTCAAAAGGTGTTTGAGGTAATGCGTATTGCCGATGCAGAGCGTATAAACTTAGCTTCATAACAGCCCGAATGTGTTGCTAAGATATGGTATGATCAATGGAAGAAGAACAAGGCAAATGTTACACCACCTTTAACTTGGGCTGTATTTGAAGATGCTTTCTTGGGGAGCTTCTTTCCCCGAGAGCTAAGGGATGCCAAGTTAAGGGACTTTATGAATATGAAGTTTGACTCTATGAGTGTACAAGAATATAGCCTCAAGTTTACTCAAAGAACCCACTATGCTCTGAAGATTGTGGCAGATATTAGGAACATAATAAGTTTGTTTGTGTCTGGTTTATCATGCTTATCGAGTAAAGAAGGTAAGAGGCTATGTTGAATGGAAACATGGGCATAGCAAGACTTATGATCCATTTGCAGCAAGTTGAGAAGGACTAGCTTAAAGACATGGAAGAGTTCCGCAGTAAGAGGACTAAGAAAACAAATCATAAGTCTGGATAGCAGAATACCAAAATGTAAATCGCTCCTCCTTTAAACAAAGGTTACCTGGACCTGCTTCGTAGTCAGCTAGTGTGCCTGCATCAAAGAATAATAGTGATTACAGGAACCAGAACTCCAAGAATTTCAAGGCTGGACCTACTGAGTCTTAGGGTAGTGTGGTACAACATGCTAGTTGGACCTCCACATGTACCAAGTGTTGTAGGAACCACCCAAGAGCATGTCGTGACTGATCCAATGGCTGCTTGAAGTGTTTTAAGGTGGGATACTATATAAGATAATTCCCTAAAAATAAGTAGGGATATGGGGGAAACAGATCCCAATCTTTTTTAGTGGTTGTAGCAGGCAGAGCTACTCCGAGAGGAGAAACTTCAGGGACATGCAGAGGGGCAAACCATTTGTATGCTATAACTAGTAAATAACATTATGCTCGATTCACCCATTACAAGGAATTAACTTCTCACTTGATTTAAATACTTTCAAACATTAGACATGTTTACATTCTTGAAAAGATGTACTTGTGAACTTATCTTTCAAGTTCAATAATCAACATAAATACATAAGTATACATTTAGTTATGTAAAGAGCTTTTGAAAACTAGTAAATGTTTATGAAATAAAACCTTTGAATTTCCCTCTTAACTTTATCTTGACTTGAAAATGAGAGTTTAAGAATGATGATTAGAATATGCATAAGATCCTTCAATGTTTAATGGAGGTTTAGATAGCTCATAATAAGAAGAGAATGACAACTTAGCTCAAAACAAGAACAGAGGAGGGACCATTTACTGGGTCTGATTGGGCATCCTACTGATGCATCATGTCAGGCCCCTGGTGCCTTGGGGGCGCGATGCTCCACCCGAAACCCAGAATTTTGATGAGTTTTTCTTGTTCAATTAATGGCCTAACCCACATGGAATCGAATGATAGATTCCCAAACACATTTCGATTCATAAACCCAACGAAATTCATCGAAAACTCCCTCAATTTACACCAAAAATAACACTTATTTGCAAGACCCTCACTTTAACAATCCAATATGACTTTATTGATAAAGAATGAAGTACAACCTTAAGAATTCTTCAAGAAACTTTACGTAATGATTTCATGGATGATTTACCGAAAGAAATGCATGTTTGGCGTGGGGATGAACATATCCATCACTATGAGAAACCTCACGTACCTCGAAAGAATTAATTTCTTGGCGATTTCTTCGAAATCTTGTAGAACTTGAAACTCCTCTTTTCTCCTCTTGATTTTTTTTGGCCTAGCTTTCTTGAACACTTTAGACTTAGGCGTGAAATGATTTTAATCAGATTTGACCCCTAATATATTACTAAAAACATTTAAAGTTGATGGGGTAAGGAAAAGACCAAAATACCGCTCAGTAGTGGAGGTAAATTTCCTTAACTGGACAGGCTGACTTCAAACGGGCATATCTCCCTCATACAAGCTTGAAATATAGCAAACTCGATGGCGTTAAAAAGGGGATTCCAAGACCATTCATTTGATATTTATGGGACACCTAAATTATTTTGTACTGAAATTTATGGCCATTTGAACTTGACCCAGAACTCACAACTCAAATAAACTTGCAAAATTTCAAATTAGCATCTTTCCAAATTAGTTCTTTCTAAGGCGCGATGTTACAATATCTCCCCCTTTGGAACATTCATCCTCGAATGAGATTACTCTAAGCAGAAATAAGGGTGGAAACATCTACACCCAACTCAAACACCAAATATGCAATTTAACACACTTAGTATATCAATTTAAAGAGTACCAAGAAAAAAATTAGTACCTTGATTTGGAATTTCTCCGGACTTAAATATATGTGGGTATCTCATTTTCATATCCTCCTCAACCTCCCAAGTAGCTTCCTCAACAAACTGATTTCTTTATAAGATCTTGACTGATGCTACTTCCTTGGTTCTCAACTTGTGAACCTGACGATCTAGAATATGAACGGGAATCTCCTCATAAGATAGGTTGTCCTTAATACCAATATCTTGAGTTGGTATAATAAGTGAAGGATCGCCCATACACTACTTCAACATTGAAATGTGGAATACTAGATGAACTGCTGTTAATTTTGTGGTAGCTCCAACTCACAGGCTACATTGCCAATCCTCTTAGATATCCTGTAAGGACCAATATATCGGGGACTAAGTTTCCCATTATTGCCAAACCTCATAACACCCTTCATGGGTGAAACCTTCAAATACACCCAATCATCCACCTCAAACTCTAAATATCTTATCCTAACATCAGTATAAGATTTCTAACGACTTTACATTATTTTCAACCTTCCTTGAATGAACTTCACTTTCTCCATAACTCTATGAACTAGGTGTGGTCCTATCAACCCAGCCTCACCAACCTCAAACATCCAATAGGATATCTACATCTTTTCCCATAAATAGCCTCATAAGGGGGCATCTAGATTCTAGATTGTTAACTATTGTTGTAAGCAATCTATATGAGAGGTAAGCGATCATCCCAATTACCCTTGAAATATATCACACACGCCCTTAAAATATCCTTTAAAGTATTAATTTTGTGCTCTGCTTGACCATCTATCTATGGATGAAAAGCAGTACTAAGGTTCACCTTCGAACCCAAACCCTTTTGGAAAGACTTCCAAAATTGTGAAGTGAATTGCGCACCTCTATCTGAAATAATGGACACCAGAATTCCATAAAGTGTAACTACCTCTTGAATACATAACTTAGAATAATCTTCTACTGAAAATGTAGTCTTAACCGGCAAGAAATGGGCTGATTTATTTATTCGATCTACAATCACCCAAATCAAATCATGGTGCCTGCGAGACTGTGGTAAACTAGTAATAAAATCCATATTGATAATCTCCCACTTCAACTCCGGAAGGTCTATGTTCTGAGCCATTCCAGCGGGCCTCTGGTGCTCTACCGTAACTTGTTGGAAATTCCAGCACTTAACAATAAATTCTGCAATACACCTCTTCATACTACTCCATCAATAGATTTCTCTGAAGTCGCGATACATCTTTGTGGAACCAGGATAGATAAAGTATATTTAGATATGAACTTCCTCCATGATCCTCTCTTGGAGTTCATCCACCTTTGTTACACAAAATCTACCTTGATATCTCAATACACCATCTCCCCCTTGTTCAAAAGCCATCACTTTTTGCTTTTGAACATTTGCCTTCAATTCAAGCAAAACAGGATCTTGGTCTTGTTTCTCCTTCACTTCAGACATTAATGATGATTCAGCTCCATTCATCACCACCACTCCTTCTTTATTGGAATACATTAACCATACTCCTAACTGTGCAAGTCTGTGCGTATCCTTGGCTAATTCTTTCTTTCCTTCCTCAACATGGGTTGTACTACCCATAGACAATCTTTTCAAAGCATCAGCAACAATATTTGCCTTACCTGGGTGATAGAGAATACTCATATCATAATCTTTGAGTAATTCCAACCACCTCCTCTGTCTGAGATTAAGCTCTTTCTAATACAATACATACTGAAGGCTCCTATTATCGGTGAACACATCTACATGAACAATATAAATATAGTGGCGCCATATTTTCAAAGCAAACACTACATCAGCCAACTCTAGATCATGGGTTCGATAATTCCTCCTGTGGAGCTTAAGCTGTCTTAATGCATAAGCTATGAATTTTCCATTCTGCATCAATACACAACCTATTCCAACTCTGGACGCATCACAATATATTACAAAACCTTGCGTACCTTCATGTATGGTAAATATTAGGGCAGTAGTAAACCTAGTTATCAATTTCTAAAAGTTTTTCTCACAAGCTTTAGACCATTGAAACTTAACTTTTTTGTGAATTAACTTGGTAAACGAGGATGAAATAGATGAAAACCCCTCAACAAACCTCCTATAATAACCATTCAATCCCAAGAAACTCCTATTATCAATTGGAGACGTGGGTCTAAGCCATTTCTGCACTACCTCAATCTTCTGACTGTCAACTCAAATCCCATCACCAGAAACAATGTGGCCTAAGAGTGCCACAGAGTCGAGCCAAAATTCACACTTAAGAGAATTTAGCATACAACTCTCAATCCTTAAGAGTTTGGAGAACTACTCTGAGATGACTAGCATGATCCTTCTCATTCCTCGAATAATTTGAATGTCATCAATAAACATGATAACAAACATATATAGATAAGTCTTAAAAACTTTGTTCATAAGATCCATGAATGCTGCAGGAGCATTAGTCAAACCAAATGACATAACCAGAAACTCATAATGACCATAGGGGATCTTGAATGCAGTCTTTGGAATATCACTCTCTCTTACTCTCAAATGATGATAGCCTGATCTGAAGTCTATCTTAGAAAAATAAGTAGCACCCTGAAGCTGATCGAAAAGATCATCAATTCTAGGAAGGGGATACTTATTCTTGATAGTTACCTTGTTCAATTGGCGGTAATCAATACACATCCTAAGAGAACCATATTTCTTCCTCAAAAATAAAACCGTAGTGCCCCAAGGTGAGACACTAGGTTGAATAAAGCCCTTATCAGGGAGATCTTTCAACTCTTTTAACTCAGTTGGAGCCATTCTATATGGAGGAATTGAGATAGGTCGAGTATCAGGAAGAATATCTATGACGAAGTCGATTTATCTCTCAGGAGGGACTCCAGGAAGATCATCTAAAAAAACCTCTAGAAACTCACTCACAATTGGAACTGACTGAATATGTGGTATCTCAACACTAAAATCATTAATTTGGACTAAGTGATAAAAGCACCCCTAAGACACTAACTTTCTAGCTTTAAGGTACTAAATTAAACGACCCTTAGGGACAACTGAACTACTGTTTCACTCTAAAACAAGTTCATTAGGAAATTAAAACTGGAGTAATCGAGTTCTACAATCAACTGAGGCATAACAAGCATCAAGCCGATCCATACCTAGAATAACATCAAAGTCCACCATGTCTAGCTGAACTAAGTTAACCATGGTGTCCTTGTGATTTTCATAAATGACACAATCATGATAAACTCTATTAGCTAGGATAGACTCACCAACAGGTGTAGAAACACTAAAGGGATCAAGAAGTTGTTCGGGAAGAATATCAAATCTCATAGCAATATATGTAGCAGAAAAGCTAGACACGCACCTAGATCAAGTAAAGCATATTTGTCAAAAGTAAAGACTTTGATCATACCAGTGACAACATCTGGTGAATTCTCTTGCTTTTGGCGACTGGTGATAGCATACAAATGGTTTGTACCTCCGCATGTCCCTGAATTAGTTCCCCTCGGAGCAGCCCTGTCTACCTGAGCTGCTGATGAAGATTGAGCTCTATTACCCCCATTACGATTTCCCTGCCTGTTCTTGACACACTTTTTAGAAAAGTAACCCGTCGTCCCACACTTGTAGCAAAGATCTGTACCAACACAACATTCTCCTGGATGAAGCTTACGACACTTATCACATAGTGGGTTATAAGGGAACCCTTGTGCTACACTGCCCTGCGACTGAGAGCCTTGAACTCTAAATTTCAGGGAGTTCTGATTCTTGTAATCATTATAGTTCCTTGGTGCAGGCACACTAGCCGATGATGGAGAAGGTCCATATGACCTCTACTTAAAACATGATCGGTTCATGTTCCCAGTCTTCTGTTGGCCGTAATCATGACCTGCTGTCTTAGCCCTCTTGCTAAGGAACTCTTCCCTATCCTTCAACTTGTCTTCCTTAACTTGCTGCATATGAATCATAAGCCTGGCTATGTCCATGTCTCCTATCAGCATAGCCACGTTAACTTCCTTGCTTGATAAGTGGGAAAGTCTAGACACGAACAAGCTCATTTTACTCCTCATATCATCCACCATCTCCGGAGGATAGCGAGACAGTTGAGTGGACTTGAGTCTGTACTCTTGCACACTCATGGATTCCTATTTCAGATTCAGAAATTCTCTTAACTTTGCTTTTCTCAGCTCGCCGGGAAAGAAATTCCCTAAGAAGGAATCTTCAAACACATCCCAGTCAATTGTGGTGCCCCTTCTACCATGTTCTTCTTCGACTGATAAAAACATATCCTAGCAATACCCTTTAGTTGGTAAGCAGTTAACTCGATACGTTGAGCATAAACAACATGCATTACCCCAAATCCCTTCTGTAGTTCATCCACAAAGCATTTTGGATCCTCATTGAGCTTTGGCCCAGTGAACTCCAGGGGACTCATTCTAAAAAATTCTCGGAACCTGGATGCCTAATTCCCATATTGATGTTCGGCTCTTTGGTGACCACCTTTGCTGTCACCACTTGAGTCAACATTTGAATTGCATTTCTAAATTCTACATTTGTGACATCTCCCTGAGATGGTTGCACTTCTGGTGCATTGGTAACCCCTTGATCTTGAGGGTTAACATTCCATATAGTAGGAAGTCCTCAAGCAGCTCTTCGTGAAGGCATGATTTAAAAGATATGCGTAAGCATGAGTTAGAAGAAACTTTCATAGAGTTAAACTATATCTCACGAACAAGAGTAGAAGAAAGTGAAGTTGTTTCCTAAAAGTTGTAGCCTCCTAATTATAGATGTGGCATGCTTCATACCGATAACTGAGACTCCCCAGACACGACTTCATAGACAACCTAGGACTTTTGAACTTTGTGCTCTGATATGAAGGTTGTCACACCCCGAGCCTACACCCTAGATGTGACTGGAACTCAACAACCATTTCTCATCCCCAAGCGAACCCTTGGTCTGGCTACATGACTTACATGACATTAAACAATATGCAAAATCTTAAATTGGTGAACAATTGAACATTTAAGAAAGTTTTAAAATACTATCTATGCAAAATACTTAACATGAACCATTAGTTTAACTGAACATCCTGAGAAAACAATGGAAAACATCTACTCAATCTGTCTATGAAGCCTCTAACAATGTGATATGGATGCCAATACAAGACCCACGACACCTACTAAAGCTACTAACTAAAATGAAATGGAGTCCCCTGAGAGTAAGGAGCCTTACCAAATATTATTTGCGAGTGAATAGCGATCTCAATGATTCACCTGTTGATGATCCTGAATACCTGTATCTGCATCATGAAAAGATGTAGGTGGAATGATATCAACATATTGAATGTATTGGTAGATGAAAAGGTTAGAGTATACAATAATCTATTGCTAAAGTACTGAAACAACATAACTGGATTAATACATGGATATGAAGTGAAAAAAAACTAGTTAAGCTTTGCAATATAATATGCAATGAAAGGAACATGGAAATAACTTATTTTTCTTGAGAGGAGTTTCTCTAACAGGCAACCATTACGATGAGCCTAGTAATGATACAATGTTTTGCCTCATGTTTCCAGGGCCACCCTATACTTTGCCGAATTAAAGAATGATATCGTGACTAAGGATCCATCTAATAAGACTTTTTAGAGGCAGTGAGGAGTCGCATGAAAGGTTAATGCTATCCTATCCTACGCTGGCTAAGTAGTTCTATGAGACTTCCAAATCATAAAAGACTCTAACCCAACTTGGTGCTCGATACTACTCCTAAAATGATAGATATAATAACATTATGCTCAATTCACCCATTACATAGAATGGACTTCATACTTGATTGAAACACTTTTCAAACATTAGACGTGTTTACATTCTTGAAAATATGAACTTGTGAACTGTCACGACCTGATAGCACCCCCTAGTCGTAACACGGCGTACTCGACCCCGAAGAGGTCTAATACAAGCCTCATAGCATTCATTCATCTCATAGGTAATAGAAATCATAAAGAATTAAAAAATTTCATTTAAAACCAACTATTGAAGACTCATTTATAAAGCAGCGGAATACTAAGTCTCACATGGCCATCTTAAGACAAACTTTAACAAGATAGGGTCACGGCCCTTTACAAACGAAAAATACTAAAATGTCTATTACAAAAGTCTCAAACATAAAGAAACTAGAACAATATAAATCCTTGTCCTCGAATATATGAGGACATACCAAGTCTTGGAGAAAACTCTATCCAAGCACTTCAACTATAGCTAGGAACTATCACTTTCCGGAACCTACACTTGTAGTAAAAATAGGAGAAATATGGGTTAGCACACAAAATGTACTAAGTATGATGACCATGCAAAAACATGCTAACAAGAAACATTTTGTTGAAAGTCGTGTTTTTATGCCTTTTTAGTAAAATTTCATGATCATTGATTAGAGAGGCATAATATAAGTCACAACCAACATATAAAATCACATAATTCACATTTTGTCAAAATCACATATAAACCTTTACCTTTATTTTAAGCCTCCACCTCAACTAACCTTCGAGTTATACCTTGTGCAATTAGAGTCCCATACCATCACCCACACTAAGGCACCACCTTAAGGTCACCAAAAGTGAACTTACCATTCATCCTTCTCACCTTTACTCAATAGAGCATATAAGACACATAACCATTACATTAATCACATCTTCACATTAAGATCAACATCTAAGACAACTCTAAGTCATACTTGTGCAATGTGCAAGTAGAATCCCATACTACTACTCACATTAAGTACTCATTTGAAGTCCATAGACAAGGCACCTTCATTTTCAATAAGTGACAAGGAAGTAACTCATATAAACAACCCAAGTATAGTATCCATCATTTACATTTAAGCATATAAGCATTAAGAGTCAACATTCTTCATTAGCTTCATTACCTTATAAGCACATTTATTCATTTGACATTATATCAGCATTCTCATAGAAGTCATAATAAGAACCCATTCATTAACTTCATTACATCATAAGGAACACACCATGACCTCTCTCAAATGCCTACTTCTGCATTGCATAGATGGCGTCCCATTCCACAACCTACCCTAAGTATTACATCCTTAAGAAACCATAGTTCATTATTTTGTGGGGGTAAGCCTTAATCGACATAGACTATGAGAGCTTAACATGGAATCCCGGTGTCACCCTCACTGGATAAGGAATTCCTACTTGCCTAAGGTAGGACCATTTATTTTAGCTTAAGTGGATCCACTAGCTATAGAACTATGTGGGCACATAGTTATGGGATAGGGAGATTTCTACTAGATACCCCACCTCAACTCTTGGATTGGCATCCATCTCAGGAGGTTGCTACTAGATACCCCGCCTCAACTCCCGAATGAGTATCCACCCCATTTCATATCCTCTCGGTGATTATCATTATTCCCCACAGAGTATTTTACATTCATAACATTCATTTATTAAGGGATAATATATTGCTACTAGATACCCTGTAACACCCCAGAAATTCTATGATTTAAGTTAGAGCCTCACCTTATGAATAATGACTTAAAAATAGTTAAAATGATGTTTCTAAACCTAGATTAATTCAATTGACTTGGTTTGGAAGATTAAAATTCTAAACGTCAAGAAACGACCAAGACGTCCGGAAACTAGAGAAAAATGTGTTCTAGTGTGTCCTTAGGTTTTGGGCAGGTTTGGGAGTGTCGTATGATGGTATAATCTTGTAAAAAGGTTTATATTAGGTAAATATATGTTTAGAGGGTCAAAAGGTTTGAATAAGACGCCCCAGGGCCACCCTAAGGGACCCCGAGGAGGACCCCAACCTTGGCCAAGAAAGCTACCAAGGCAGACTGCAAATTGCCCTTGGTGGGAAGAAGTGCGCGTCGCGGCCTTGCTCCCCCGAGGAGAAAAAATTCAGTTCACGACGCGGTCATGTCGTGGACTTTACTGTCTCAAAATTTAATTCCAAATATCTTTTGGGAACAGCTCCGCGTCGTGTACTTGTTCCGCGACGAAAATTCAAAAATTCAGAAATCAACTTTTATTTCAATAAATAGTCCAACAAAGTGAGGGGTATTTAGGGTACATTAAGGTACGTGTATATATTGATTTTTAAGTCAATTTACCTCACTTTTATCACTCAAACACAAAACCCTAAAGATCTAAACCTAAAGTTCCTCCTTCTCTCTACTCTCTCTCTCTTACCAAGAACTCCATTGAAGAAGATTGGAGCTTCAAGAAGAAGAACAACTCTCCAAGATTTCAACTCGGATTTTCGTGGTTAATTGATCAATAAGGTATGATTGCTTATCACTCTTGGGATTCCTTTCCCCAAGAGGCCCCTTCAAGATGAATTTCAAAATCTCCAAATTCTAGGTTTCAATCCAAAACCGTGGGTCTTCTTTCTAAAGTGAAATTGATGTTATAAAATGAATTTGATTGATGTTATATGAACAATTATAGATGAATTTATGTTGTATTGGTGGTTTGTTGAAGAGTTCCCCATGAGACCCATGTTTTCCTTCTTTTCCAAATTCTAACCCTAGTTTGTGGTGGATATAAATTAAAGGTTATGAATTGAATGTGATATTATGTAATTCATGTTTGTATGATGATTCTACCCTAGGTTATAAATAATTTCCATGAAATTAGGGTTGAGTCTTTGAATAAAGCCTTGAGGGCTATGAAGGGAATATGCCAATTGCTAACATTGATGTTGATTATGTCATTACTTCATGAATTACCTTGTATGATGTATTGGTTATGAATTTCTTGGTAATTTTAGTATGAATGTCCCATGAAGGGCAAGAAGGTATGAAAGTTGGTTCTTTTTTGAACTTAAGTATGAAAGGTAAATTACTTAGATTTTACTGATGCTATACCTAATGTGTTGTTGTGGTGTTGATGACCTAGTTTCCCCATCCTTAACCCTCTACAATTGAATTAGCTATGAAGTATGTATGTATGTTATGGTATGATTGTTATATGATTTAAAGGTAGTTCTCATGATTATAATGTAAGGTAAAGTGAAAGGTTTACTCACTTGCTAAGTATTTCTAAAGTGAAAGGATTGTTACTCACTTATGAACACATATTGAGCTATTATGGTAAGATGTTTATAAAAGAGTTTAGTAAAGGCTAATGTGAACTTATGTGATGACTAAAGATGGTTACTAAAGGGAATTAGATGCTTAGCACCGAAAGGGCATGTAAATGAGATAGGGGTCTCACGTTTAGTAAGTCCGACTCCGCACATGGGTTTCCTCACGTTTAGCAAGTCCGGATTACCCATGGTATGTGTTGTCTCATGAGAAGGAAACCTCCATGTTTAGTAATTTAGGGTTTCTAGAAGCAATCTCCTTGACCCTTAACTATGTGCCAACATAGGACTTTAGCTTAGTGGATCCACCTAGATAGCTATGTACGAATGGTTGCACCTTAGGCAAGTGTTAACCCTCTCTTTTTGGTGTGGGAGTAGAACACCGGATTCCATGTTGTTGTCATGGTTTATGTAGTTTATTGCGATATTTCCTTATTGTAGAAGTAAATGAAGGTATGAAAGGTGTGAACTCTCACTAGGGCTTTCTTAAGGGTTTCTTCACAGTGTAAGGGAGGGTATGGGATTTCTCTTGCACATTGCACTTGTGGGATCCTAAGAGATGGTTGTAGTAGTGTTCTCTTATGATTATGATGGTTATGACTTATGTATGGTTGAAGTTATGATGAGATATGATCTTATGAATGTATGCATGAAGTAGATTGCTTAATGTGATACTTGGCTTTAAATAGGGTTATGGGGTTCTATTCTTTGCATTGCACTAGTATTGCTTGGGTTGTCTACATGTTGGGATGATATTGTGTTGGTTTGGACTATGATGCTAACTTTTTGTGCATATTTTTTTTAATTGGTAAAGAGCATGTTTTTACTAAAATGTCCTTTTATGTATTTTTCAATGATTTTTATGCATAGTAGCCATACTTAGTACGTGTGTTGTACTAACCCATATTTTCTCCTTTTTCCCCAACATTTAGGTGCGGGCCGTTGAGGATTCAAGCTTACTTCTCAAGACACTTGGAGTTGCTTCCTCAAGTTGGTGAGTCCTCAAGTCCGAGGACAAGACCCTATGATCTAGCTTCTATATTTAGTTCTTTGCTTATGTTGAAAGACATTGTTGTACTTTCCTATTTCAAGACTTCTTATTGATGTAAGGGCTAAGTCCCATTTTCGATACTTCTATGTCTAGATGGTACATTGTGATGAAGTTAGATTCTATTTTCATATATGAAGTGAAGTTGAACTTCCAAAGTAAAAGTTTTAAATTTTATGTGATTTTATTCTATGATATATGCCATGATGAAGGCGAAGGGATTGTATAAGACCTCTTCTAGGTCGAATACGCCGGGAACGACTAGGGGGTGCCCTCGGGTCGTTACAACCTTGGTATCAGAGCATAAGGTTGAAAATAATGTAGGATTAATGTCACAAGATACCACGTCGAGTAGAGTCTTGTTCATGGGTGTGAAACGCGCCACACTTATGAATGGGAGGCTACGAGATGCTTAGGAACTTTCACTCTTTTGTTACTCCATAGTCGTGCCTAAGAGTATTAACTCTATTTAGTCCTTTTCTTCCAATCCTTCTGTTGTGCTTATAGGCAATGAATAAAAGAAGGAACAACGCAAGGAGGGCCGATGAGGAGAATGTGAATGAGGCGGTTCCCCCTCAAACTCCTCAAAACCCACAAGTTCCTATTGAAGAAGGGACTATGTCTAATGTTGAGACAAGGTCGGCTATTCATAATTTGACTCAAGTGTTGGCCACTCAAGTTGCTAGGGATGCCAGGGTGCAAGTGAACCCCAATGGTAGCACTACCGCTTCTAGGATAAGGGATTTCACAAGGATGAATCCCCCTACTTTCTTTGGCTCCAAAGTGGAAGAGGATCCTCAAGGATTTATTGATGAAATGTTTAAGGTTCTAGAGGCTATGGTTGTGTCTTCTCAAGAAAAGGCGGAGTTAGCCACCTATCAACTCAAAGATGTGGCACAAGTATGGCAAGAACAATGGAAGGAGGGGAGACCTATTAGAGAGGGTCCGATAAGTTGGGCTACATTCAAGATGGCTTTTCTTGATAGGTTTTTTCCCTTGGAACTAAGGGAGAGCAAAATGCAAGAATTCATCAACCTCCATCAAGAGGGTATGAGTGTAAAGGAGTATGGCCTCAAGTTCACTCAGTTGTCCAAGCATGCTCCTACTTTGTTGTCAAACTCTAGAGCTACAATAAATAAATTTGTTATGGGGGTATCTGATCCTGTGGTGAATGAATGTAGGTCAGCTATGCTAATCCCAAGCATGGACATTTCACGTCTTATGGTTCATGCCGAACAAATTGAGGAGCAAAAGCTTAAGCAAGTTGGTAGATAATTGAAGAGGTCAAGGGTCGATGATGAAAATTATTCTAAGGTTAGGTTTTAAATCCAAGATAAGCCAAAGTTCAAAAAGAGGTTTTCCAACCAAGGTCCTCCTAACACTCCAAGGGTCAACAAAGGTAAGGTGTCTACCCCCAAGCCTCAAGAAGCAAGAGGTGGTGGTTCTTATGTGGAGAAGCCTATTTGTGCAAAGTGTGGTCGAAAACATGAAGGCAAGTGCCTAGTTGGCACGGGTAATTCCTATGGTTGTGGTAGGAGCGGCCAAATGAGGAGGGACTGCCCTATGCTAAAGGTCCAAGGAAGGGAAAATGATCAAGAACAAATAAGTGGCCCAAATCCCGATGCTCTTAAGAAGAATCACTTCTATGCTCTCCAATCCCGAGGTGATCAAGACAGCTCTCCGGATGTTGTGACCGGTATGTTACAAGTATTTTCAATTAATGTTTATGCATTGTTGGATCCCGGTGCCACTTTGTCTTTTGTAACCCCTTTAGTGGCTATGAAGTTTGATATGCTTCCCGATGTCTTAGATGAACCCTTTTCGGTTTCTACCCCGGTGGGTGATTCCATAGTTGCTAAAAGAGTTTATAGGTGTTGTCCCATATCATTTCCCAATAGAATCACTTTGGTTGATTTGGTGGAACTTGATATGTTAGACTTTGAGTTTATATTGGGGATGGATTGGCTTCATGCTTGTTTTGTGTCCATAGATTGTAGGACTCGAATTGTGAAGTTTCAATTTCCTAATGAACCTATTTTAGAATGGATGGGAGGAAATTCCATCCCTAGGGGAAGGATCATTTCATATCTAAAAGCTCGTAAGTTGATTTCTAATGGTTATCTCTATCATATTCTTAGGGTCAAGGATCTTGAATCCGAGATTCCTCCTTTGGAGTTAGTCCCCGTAGTGAAGGATTTTCCAGAAGTCTTTCCCAATGACTTACCTGGGATTCCTCCCGAACGGAAAATAGATTTTGGCATAGATTTATTGCTAGATACACAACCCATTTCAATCCCTCCTTACCGGATGGTACCGGCGGAGTTGAAGGAATTAAAAGCTGAACTCAAGGATTTGTTGGATAAGGGTTTCATCCAGCCTAGTATATCTCCTTGGGGTGCACCGGTGTTATTTGTGAAGAAGAAGGATAGATATTTTTGTATGTGTATTGATTACCGACAATTAAATAAGATGATCATTAAGAACAAGTATCCACTCCAGGGATTGATGACTTATTTGATCAACTTCAAAGAGCGAGTTACTTTTCAAAAATTTATTTGAGGTCGGGTTATCACCAACTTAGGGTGCAAGGTGTTGATGTTCCAAAAACAGCCTTCCGACGAGATATGGTCATTTTCAGTTCTTAGTGATATCCTTTGGTCTTACAAATGCCCCGACGGCTTTCATGGACCTTATGAATCGTGTGTTTAGAAATTTTCTAGAATCATTTGTTATTGTCTTTATTGATGACATCTTGATATACTCTAAAAGTGAGGACGATCACATGAATCATTTGAGGATAGTTTTGCAAGTCCTCAAAGATCACCAATTCTATCCTAAGTTTAGCAAATGTGAGTTTTGTCTAAGATCGGTTGCTTTCCTTGGTCACATTGTTTCTAGTGAGGGTATAGAAGTTGATCCAAAGAAAACCGATGCGGTCAAAAGTTGGCCTAGACCTTTGAGTCCTTCCGACATCCGAAGCTTTTTGGGTTTGGCAGGTTACTATCGGAGGTTTGTTGAGGGATTTTCATCTATTGCATCTCCATTAACGGCCTCAACTCAAATGAAGTACAAGTTCGAATGGTCGGAATCTTGTGAAAAGAGCTTTCAACTGTTGAAAGATAAGCTCACTTCCGCTCTGGGTCTGACCTTACTGTAGGGCACTGAAGGGTTTGTAGTATATTGTGACGCTTCCCAAGTAGATTTGAGTTGTGTCCTCATGCAGCATGGTAAGGTTATAGCTTATGCTCAAGAAAACTCAAGGTGCATGAGAAGAATTATACAACTCATGACCTTGAGCTAGCGGCAGTAGTCTTTGCTTTAAAGATTTGGAGACACTATCTCTATGGGGTACATGTGGATGTGTTTACCGACCACAAGAGTCTTCAATATGTTTTTACCTAAAAAGAATTGAATCTCTGACAATGGAGGTTGTTGGAACTCTTGAAAGATTATGATATAAGTGTACTTTACCACCCCGAGAAAGCAAATGTGGTTGCGGATGCTTTTAGTCGTGTATCTATGGGTAGTGTGTCACAGGTGGAAGAAGAGAAAAAGGAGTTAGCCCGTGATGTACAAAGGCTAGCCCGGTTGGGTGTCCGACTTGAAGATTCCCCAAAAGAAGGTGTCATGGTCCGTCATAATTCTGAGTGATCGGTTGTTGTTGATGTGAAGTCTAAGCAACATCTTGACCCTATTTTGATGGAACTAAAAGAGTCGGTTCTCAACAAAGCAATAGAAACTTTCTCTCAAGGAGAAGATGGGGTACTTAGGCACCAAGGGATGTTATGTGTTCCGGATGTGGATGGCCTAAGAGAGACAATCTTAGAGGAGGCCCATAGGTCCCGATACTCCATCCATCCGGGAGCCACCAAAATGTATCGTGACTTACGTGAGATTTATTGGTGGAACGGAATGAAAAGAGACATAGCAAATTTTGTGGCTAGGTTCTTAAATTGCCAACAAGTCAAAGACGAGAACCAAGGACCGGGAGGTCTAACTCAAGATATTGATACCCCCACTTGGAAGTGGGAAGAAATCAATATGGACTTCGTGGTAGGTTTGCCTCGAACCCGTAGGCAACTTGACTCCATTTGGGTCATTGTGGATAGGTTGACTAAATCAGCCCATTTCCTTCCCGTCAAGGTTTCTTATTCGGTGGAAGATTATGCTAAGTTGTACATTAAAGAGATTGTGAAGTTGCATGGGGCCCCGATGTCGATTATTTCGGATAGAGGAGCCCAATTTACTTCCTATTTTTGGAGGTCTTTCCAAAGTGGGCTTGGTACTCAAGAGAAACTTAGTACCGCATTTCACCCTCAAACGGATGTTCAAGCGGAAAGCACCATCCAAACCCTAGAGGACATGTTGAGAGTGTGTATCATTGACTTCAAAGGTAATTGGGATGACCACCTACCTTTGATAGAATTTTCCTACAACAATAGCTACCACTCGAGTATTGCTATGGCACCATTTGAAGCACTTTATGGTAGAAGGTGTCGATCTCCAGTTGGGTGGTTTGAAGTGGGTGAATTTGCTCTTCTTGGTCCCGAGTTAGTCTATGAGGCTACGGAGAAAGTTCGACTTATGAAGGATAGGTTGAAAACGGCTCATAGTCGGCAAAAGTCTTATGCCGATAATAGAAAGAGGGATATTGAATTTGAAGTAGGTGATTGAGTCTACTTGAAGATCTCACCCACGAAAGGGGTGATGAGGTTTGGTAAGAAGGGGAAACTTAGCCCCCGGTATGTTGGGCCTAATGAGATCTTTAAGCGTGTCGGAAAGGTCGCTTATGAGTTGAAATTACCCATCAAATTGGCCCCGGTTCACCCGGTGTTCAATATTTCTATGTTAAAGAAGTGTATAGGTGAACGGGTGTCCATTCTCCCTCTAGAAGGATTAGGGGTGAATGAGCACCTTTCTTATGAAGAAGTTCCGGTCAAAATCCTAGATCGTCAAGTTAAGAAGTTGAGGAATAAAGAGGTTGCCTCCGTAAAAGTCCTATGGAGAAAGCACCTAGTTGAGGGTGCAACATGGTAGGCCGAGGCCGACATGAAGTCCCGCTACCCTCATTTTTTTTCTCCTACTTCTAGCCATAGTTGAGGTTAGTAGTATCTCTTAATTTGGTAAATTGAAAATCATGTGTGTTTATGATCATGATAGGATTTCCTTGTATGTGTATATTTTTGTGAAAATTCATGCTTAAGTTGTATGTTGAGTTTTCATGAATTTAGTTTCTCATGGTTGAAATTGCACCCATAGATATTGTGTGATGTTGTCTTCATGAGAGTGGTAATGAGCATGCTTGATGTTGTCTTATTAAAGAAATGTCTTGTTGATTGCTTAACATATATGTAGATGCTCATTGCATGTGGATAAGGTAGTTCCTCCTATACTTATGTGAAGTAAAGAGTTTTGAGCATAGTGATGTTGTTGATTAAATTCCTATATGATATGATGATCTGATGTTGTTGATGTGACTGGTTGTTGTGCTGCTAGTTTGAGTCATTTTCTACCTAAAAATAAGTCCAAGTGACATTATGGGACAAATATTCCTAAGGGGGGGATATTGTAATACCCCGGAAATTCTATGACTTAAGTTAGAGCCTCACCTTATGAATAATGACTTAAAAATAGTTAAAATGATGTTTCTAAACCTAGATTAATGCAATTAACTTGGTTTGGATGAGTAAAAGTCTAAACGTTAAGAAACAACCAAGACGTCCGGAAACTAGAGAAGAATGTGTTCTAGTGTGTCCTTAGGGTTTGGCCAGGTTTGGGAGTGTCGTATGATGGTATAATCTTGTAAAAAGGTTTATATTAGGTAAATATATGTTTAGAGGGTCAAAACGTTTGAATATGACGCCCCAGGGCCACCCTAAGGCACCCCGAGGAGGACCCCAACCTTGGCCAAGAAAGCTACCAAGGCAGACTGCAAATTGCCCTTGGTGGGAAGAAGTGCGCGTCGCGGCCTTGCTCCCCCGAGGAGCAAAAATTCAGTTCACGACGCGGTCATGTCGTGGACTCTACTATCTCAAAATTTAATTCCAAATATCTTTTGGGAACAGCTCCGCGTCGTGTACTTGTTCCGCGACGAAAATTCAGAAATTCAGAAATCAACTTTTATTTTATTAAAGAGTCCAACTAAGTGAGGGGTAGTTAGGGTACTTTAGGGGACGTGTATATATTGATTTTTAAGTCAATTTACCTCACTTTTATCACTCAAACAAAAAACCCCAAATATCCAAACCTAAAGTTCCTCCTTCTCTCTACCCTCTCTCTCTTCCCAAGAACTCCATTGAAGAATATTGGAGCTTCTTGACGAAGAACAACTCTCCAAGGTTTCAACTCGGATTTTCTTGGTTATTTCATCAATAAGGTATGTTTTCGTATCACTCTTGTGATTCCTTTCCCCAAGAGGCCCCTTCAAGATAAATTTCAAAATCTCCAAATTCTAGGTTTCAATCCAAAAACGTGGGTCTTCTTTCTAAAGTGAAATTGATGTTATAAACTGACTTTGATTGATTTTATATGAACAATTATAGATGAATTTATGTTGTATTGGTGGTTTATTGAAAAATTCCCCATGAGACCCATGTTTCTCCTTCTTTTCCAAATTCTAACCCTAGTTTGTAGTGGATATAAATTGAAGGTTATGAATTAAATGTGATATTATGTAATACATGTTTGTATGATGATTCTACCCCAGGTTATGTATAATTTCCATGAAATTAGGGTTGAGTCTTTGAATGAAGCCTTGAGGGCTACGAAGGGAATATGTCAATTGCTTACATTGATGTTGATTATGTCATTACTTCATGAATTACCTTGTATTATGTATTGGTTATGAATTGCTTGGTAATGGAAGTATGAATTTCCCATGAAGGGCAAGAAGGTATGAAGGTTTGTTCTTCTTTGAACTCAAGTATGAAAGGTAAATTACTTGGATTATAATGATGCTATACCTAATGTGTTGTTGTGGTGTTGATGACCTAGTTTCTTCATCCTTAATCCTCTACAATTGAATTAGATATGAAGTATGTATGTATGTTATGGTATGATTGTTATATGATTGAAAGGTAGTTCTCATGATTATAATGTAAGGTAAAGTGAAAGGTTTACTCATTTGCTAAGTGTTTCTAAAGTGAAAGGATTGTTACTCACTTATGAACACATATTGAGCTATTATGATAAGATGTTTACATAAGAGTCTAGTAAATCCTAATGTGAACTTATGTAATGATTACTAAAGGGAATTAGATGCTTAGCACCGAAAGGGCATGTAAATGAGATCGGGGTCTCACGTTTAGTAAGTCCGGCTCCCCACATGGGTTTCCTCACGTTTAGCGAGTCCGGATTACCCACGGTATGTGTTGTCTTATGAGACGGAAACCTCCACATTTAGTAAGTTAGGGTTTCTAGAAGCAATCTTCTTGAACCTTAACTATGTGCCAACATAGCACTTTAGCTTAGTGGATCCACCTAGATAGCTATGTACGAATGGTTGCACCTTAGGCAAGTGTTAACCCTCTGTTTTTGGTGTGGGAGTAGAACACAGGATTCCATGTTGCTGTCATGGTTTATGTAGTTTATTGTGCTATTTCCCTATTGTAGAAGTAAATGAAGGTATGAAAGGTGTGAACTCTTACTAGGGCTTTCTTAAGGGTTTCTACATAGTGTAAGGGAGGGTATGGGATTTCTCTTGCACATTGCACTTGTGGGATCCTAAGAGATGGTTATAGTAGTGTTCTCTTATGATTATGATGGTTATGACTTATGTATGGTTGAAGTTATGATGAGCTATGATCTTATGAAAGTATGCATGAAGTAGATTGCTTAATGTGATACTTGGCTTTAAATAGGGTTATGGGGTTCTATTCTTTGCATTGGACTAGTATTGCTTGGGTTGTCTACATGTTGGGATGATATTGTGTTGGTTTGGACTATGATACTTACTTTGTGTGCATATTTTATTTAATTGGTAAAAACCATGTTTTGACTAAAATGTCCTTTTATGCATGTTTCAATGATTTTTATGCATAGTAGCATACTTAGTACGTGTGTTGTACTAACCCATATTTTCTCCTTTTTCCCCAACATTTAGGTGCGGGCCATTGATGATTCAAGCTTACTTCTCAAGACACTTGGAGTTGCTTCCCCAAGTTGGTGAGTCCTCAAGTCCGAGGACAAGACCCTATGATCTAGCTTCTATATTTAGTTCTTTGCTTATGTTGAAAGACATTGTTGTACTTTCCTATTTCAAGACTTCTTATTGATGTAAGGGCTAAGTCCCATTTTCGATACTTCTATGTCTAGATGGTACATTGTGGTGAAGTTAGATTCTATTTTCATATATGAAGTGAAGTTGAACTTCCAAAGTAAAAGTTTTCAATTTTCTGTGATTTTATTCTATGATATATGCCATGATGAAGGCGAAGGTCTTGTATAAGACCTATTCTAGGTCGAATACGCCGGGAACGACTAGGGGGTGCTCTCGGGTCGTTACAACCTTGGTATCAGAGCATAAGGTTGAAAATAATGTAGGATTCATGTCACAAGATAACACGTCGAGTAGAGTCTTGCTCATCGGTGTGAAGCGCGCCACAGTTATGAATGGGAGGCTACGAGATGCTTAGGAACTTTCACTCTTTTGTTAATTCATAGTCGTGCCTAAGAGTCTTAACTCTATTTAGTCCTTTTCTTCTAATCCTTCTGTTGTGCTTATAGGCAATGAATAAAAGAAGGAACAACGCAAGGAGGGCCGATGAGGAGAATGTGAATGAGGCGGTTCCCCCTCAAGCTCCCCAAAACCCTCAAGTTCCTATTGAAGAAGGGACTATGTCTAATGTTGAAATAAGGTCGGCTATTCATAATTTGACCCAAGTGTTGGCCACTCAAGTTGCTAGGGATGCTAGGGTGCAAGTGAACCCCAATGCTAGCACTACCGCTTCTCGGATAAGGGATTTCACAAGGATGAATCCCCCTACTTTCTTTGGCTCCAAAGTGGAAGAAGATCCATAAGGATTTATTGATGAAGTGTTTAAGGTTCTAGAGGCTATGGTTGTGTCTTCTCAAGAAAAGGTGGAGTTAGCCGCCTATCAACTCAAAGATGTGGCACAAGTATGGCATGAACAATGGAAGGAAGGGAGACCTATTAGAGAGGGTCCGATAAGTGGGGCTACATTCAAGATGGCTTTTCTTGGTAGGTTTTTTCCCTTGGAACTAAGGGAGAGGAAAATGCAAGAATTCATCAACCTCCGTCAAGGAGGTATGAGGGTAAAGGAGTATGGCCTCAAGTTCACTCAATTGTCCAAGCATGCTCCTACTTTGGTGTCAAACTCTAGAGCTACAATGAATAAATTTGTTATGGGGTTATCTGATCCTGTGGTGAATAAATGTAGGTCAACTATGCTAATCCCAAGCATGGACATTTCTCGTCTTATGGTTCATGCCGAACAAATTGAGGAGCAAAAGCTTGAGCAAGTTGGTAGAGAATTGAAGAGGTCAAGGGTCGATGATGGAAATTCTTCTAAGGTTAGGTTTGAAATCCAAGATAAGCCAATATTCAAAAAAGGGTTTTCCAACCAAGGTCCTCCTAACACTCCAAGGGTCAACAAAGGTAAGGTGTCTACCCCCAAGCCTCAAGAAGCAAGAGGTGGTTGTTCTTATGTTGAGAAGCCTATTTATGCAAAGTGTGGTCGAAAACATGAAGTCAAGTGCCTAGTTGGCACGGTAATTGCTATGGTTGTGGTAAGAGCGGCCACATGAGGAGGGACTGCCCTATGCTAAAGGTCCAAGGAAGGGAAAATGCTCAAGCACAAACAAGTGGCCCAAATCCCGATGCTCTTAAAAAGAATCGCTTCTATGCTCTCCAATCTCGAGGTGATCAAGACAGCTCTCCGGATGTTGTGACCGGTATGTTACAAGTATTTTCAATTAATGTTTATGCATTGTTGGATCCCGGTGCCACTGTGTCTTTTGTAACCCCTTTAGTGGCTATGAAGTTTGATATGCTTCCCGATGTCTTAGATGAACCCTTTTCGGTTTCTACCCCGGTGGGTGATTCCATAGTTGCTAAAAGAGTTTATAGGGGTTGTCCCATATCATTTCCCAATAGAGTCACTTTGGTTGATTTGGTGGAACTTGATATGTTAGTCTTTGATGTTATATTGGGGAAGGATTGGCTTCATGCTTGTTTTGCGTCCATAGATTGTAGGACCCAAATTGTGAAGTTTCAATTTCCTAATGAACCCATTTTAGAATGGAAGGGAGGAAATTCCGTCCCTAGGGGAAGGATCATTTCATATCTAAAAGCTCGTAAGTTGATTTCTAAGGGTTGTCTCTATCATATTTTGAGGGTCAAGGATCTTGAGTCCGAGATTCCTCCTTAGGAGTCAGTCCCCGGAGTGAAGGATTTTCCAGAAGTCTTTCTCGATGACTTACCTGGGATTCCTCCCGAACGGGAAATAGATTTCGACATAGATTTATTGCTAGATATACAACCCATTTCAATCCCTCCTTACCGGATGGCCCCGGTGGAGTTGAAGGAATTAAAAGCTCAACTCAAGGATTTGTTGGATAAGGGTTTCATCCAACCTAGTATATCTCCTTGGGGTGCACCGGTGTTATTTGTGAAGAAGAAGGATAGATCTTTTCGTATGTGTATTGATTACCGACAATTAACTAAGATGACCATTAAGAACAAGTATCCACTCCATTGGATTGATGACTTACTTGATCAACTTCAAAGAGCGAGTTACTTTTCAAAAATTTATTTGAGGTCCGATTATCACCAACTTATGGTGAGAGGTGTTGATGTTCCAAAAACAGCCTTCCGAACGAGATATGGTCATTTTGAGTTCTTAGTGATGTCCTTTGGTCTTACAAATGCCCCGGCGGCTTTCATGGACCTTATGAATCGTGTGTTTAGAAATTTTCTAGACTCATTTGTTATTGTCTTTATTGATGACATCTTGATATACTCTAAAAGTGAGGACGATCACATGAATCATTTGAGGATAGTTTTGCAAGTCCTCAAAGATCACCAACTCTATGCTAAGTTTAGAAAATTTGAGTTTTAGCTAAGATCGGTTGCTTTCCTTGGTCACATTGTTTCTAGTGAGGGTATAGAAGTTGATCCAAAGAAAATCGATGCGGTCAAAAGTTGGCCTAGACCTTTGAGTCCTTCCGACATCCGAAGCTTTTTGGGTTTGGCCGATTATTATCGGAGGTTTGTTGAGGGATTTTCATCTATTGCATCTCCATTAACGGCCTCAATTCAAAAGAAGTCCAAGTTCGAATAGTCAGAATCTTGTGGAAAGAGCTTCCAATTGTTGAAAGATAAGCTCACTTCCGCTCCGGTTCTGACCTTACCGAAGGGCACTGAAGGGTTTGTAGTATATTGTGACGCCTCCCGAGTAGGTTTGAGTTGTGTCATCATGCAGAATGGTAAGGTTATAGATTATGCCTGAGACAACTCAAGGTGTATGAGAAGAATTATCCAACTCATGACCTTGAGCTAGCGGCAATAGTCTTTGCTTTAAAGATTTGGAGACACTATCTCTATGGGGTACATGTGGATGTGTTTACCGACCACAAGAGTCTTCAATATGTTTTTACCTAAAAAGAATTGAATCTCCGACAATGGAGGTGGTTGGAACTCTTGAAAGATTATGATATGAGTGTCTTTTACCACCCCGGGAAAGCAAATATGGTTGCGGATGCTTTGAGTCGTGTATCTATGGGTAGTGTGTCACAGGTGGAAGAAGAGAAAAAGGAGTTAGCCCGTGATGTACAAAGGCTAGCCCGATTGGGTGTCCGACTTGAAGATTCCCCAAAAGGAGGTGTCATGGTCCGTCATAATTCTGAGTCAACAGTTGTTGTTGAAAGTCTAAGCAACATCTTGACTCTATTTTGATGGAACTAAAAGAGTCGGTTCTCAACAAAGCAATAGAAACTTTCTCTCAAGGAGAAGATGGGGTGCTTAGGCACCAATGGAAGTTATGTGTTCCGGATGTGGATGGCCTAAGAGAGACAATCTTTGAGGAGGCCCATGGGTCCCGATACTCCATCCATCCGAGAGCCACCAAAATGTATCGTGACTTACGTGAGATTTATTGGTGGAACGGAATGAAAAGAGACATAGCAAATTTTGTGGCTATGTTCTTAAATTGCCAACAAGTCAAAGCCGAGCACCAAGGACCGGGAGGTCTAACTCAAGATATTGATACCCCTACTTGGAAGTGGGAAGAAATCAATATGGACTTCGTGGTAGGTTTGCCTCGAACCCTTAGGCAAGTTGACTCCATTTGGGTCATTGTGGATAGGTTGACTAAATCAGCCCATTTCCTTCCCGTTAAGGTTTCTTATTCGGCGGAAGATTATGCTAAGTTGTACATTAAAGAGATTGTGAAGTTGCATGGGGCCCCGATCTCGATTATTTCGGATAGAGGAGCCCAATTTGCTTCCTATTTTTGGAGGTCTTTCCAAAGTGGGCTTGGTACTCAAGTGAAACTTAGTACCGCATTTCACCCTCAAATGGATGGTCAAGCGGAACGCACCATCCAAACCCTAGAGGACATGTTGAAAGTGTGTATCATTGACTTCAAAGGTAATTGGGATGACCACCTACCTTTGATAGAATTTTCCTACAACAATAGCTACCACTCGAGTATTGCTATGGCACCATTTGAAGCACTTTATGGTAGAAGGTGTCGATCTCCAGTTGGGTGGTTTGAAGTGGGTGAATTTGCTCTTCTTGGTCCCGAGTTAGTCTATGAGGCTACGGAGAAAGTTTGACTTATGAAGGATAGGTTGAAAATGGCTCATAGTCGGCACAAGTCTTATGCCGATAATAGAAAGAGGGATCTTGAATTTGAAGTAGGTGATTGAGTCTACTTGAAGATCTCACCCATGAAAGGGGTGATAAGGTTTGGTAAGAAGTAGAAACTTAGCCCCCGGTATGTTGGGCCTAATGAGATCTTGAAGCGTGTTGGAAAGGTCTCTTATGAGTTGAAATTACCCATCGAATTGGCCCCGGTTCACCCGGTGTTCGATATTTCTATGTTAAAGAAGTGTATAGGTGAACCGGTGTCCATTCTCCCTCTATAGGGTTTAGGGGTGAATGAGCACCTTTCTTATGAAGAAGTTCCAGTCAAAATCCTAGATCGTCAAGTTAAGAAGTTGAGGAATAAAGAGGTTGCCTCCGTAAAAGTCCTATGGAGAAACCACCTAGTTGAGGGTGCAACATGGGAGGCCGAGGCCGACATGAAGTCCCGCTACCCTCATCTTTTTCCTCCTACTCCTAGCCATAGTTGAGGTTTGTAGTATCTCTTAATTTGGTAAATTGAAAATCATGTGTGTTTATGATCATGACATGATTTCCTTGTATGTGTATCTTTTTGTGAAAATTAATGCTTAAGTTGTATGTTGAGTTTCCTTGAATTTTGTTTCTCATGGTTGAAATTGGACCCATAAATGTTGTGTGATGTTGTCTTCATGAGAGTGGTAATGAGCATGCTTGATGTTGTCTTATTAAAGAAATGTCTTGTTGATTACTTAACATATATGTAGATGCTCATTGCATGTGGATAAGGTAGTTCCTCCTATACTTATGTGAAGTAAAGAGTTTTGAGCATAGTGATGTTGTTGATTAAATTCCTATATGATATGATGATACGATGTTGTTGATGTGACTGGTTGTTGTGCTGCTAGTTTGAGTCATTGTCTCCCTAAAAAGAAGTCCAAGTGACATTCGGGGACGAATGTTCCTAAAGGGGGGATATTGTAACACTCCGGAAATTCTATGACTTAAATTAGAGCCTAACCTTATGAATAATGACTTAAAAATAGTTAAAATGATGTTTCTAAACCTAGATTAATGCAATTGACTTGGTTTGGAAGAGTAAAAGACTAAACGTTAAGAAACGACCAAGACGTCTGCACACTAGAGAAGAATGTGTTCTAGTGTGTCCTTAGTGTTTGGGCAGGTTTGGGAGTGTCGTATGATGATATAATCTTGTAAAAAGGTATCTATTAGGTAAATATATGTTTATAGGGTCAAAACGTTTGAATACGACACCCCGGGCCATCCTAAGGGAGCCCGAGGAGGACTCCAACCTTGGCCAAAAAAGCTGTCAAGGCAGATTGCAAATTGCCCTTGGTGGGAAACAGTGCGCGCCGCGGCCTTGCTCACCCAAGGAGAAAAAACTCAGTGCACGGCGCGACCTTGCTCCCCCAAGGAGAAAAAACTCAGTGCACGACGCGGTCATGTCGCGGACTCTACTGTCTCAAAATTTAATTCCAAATATCTTCTGGGAACAGCTCCGCGTCGTGGACTTGTTCTGCGACGAAAATTCAGAAATTCAGAAATTCACAAATCAACTTTTATTTCATTAAAGAGTCCAACTAAGTGAGGGGTATTTAGGGTACTTTAGGGGACGTGTATATATTGATTTTTAAGTCAATTTACGTCACTTTTATCACTCAAACACAAAACCCCAAAGATCCAAACCTAAAGTTCCTCCTTCTCTCTACCCTCTCTCTCTTCCCAAGAACTCCATTGAAGAAGATTGGAGCTTCAAGACGAAGAACAACTCTCCAAGGTTTCAACTCGGATTTTCGTGGTTAATTCATCAATAAGGTATGGTTTCTTATCATTCTTGTGATTCCTTTCCCCAAGAGGCCCCTTCAAGATGAATTTCAAAATCTCCAAATTCTAGGTTGCAATACAAAAACGTGGGTCTTCTTTCTAAAGTGAAATTGATGTTATAAACTAACTTTGATTGATTTTATATGAACAATTATATATGAATTTATGTTGTATTGGTGGTTTATTGAAAAATTCCCCATGAGACCCATGTTTCTCCTTCTTTTCCAAATTATAACCCTAGTTTGTGGTGGATATAAATTGAAGGTTATGAATTAAATGTGATATTACGTAATACATGTTTGTATGATGATTCTACCCTAGGTTATGTACAATTTCCATGAAATTAGGGTTGAGTCCTTGAATGAAGCCTTGAGGGCTACGAAGGGAATATGTCAATTGCTTACATTGATGTTGATTATGTCATTACTTCATGAATTACCTTGTATTATGTATTGGTTATGAATTGCTTGGTAATGGAAGTATGAATGTCCCATGAAGGGCAAGAAGGTATGAAGGTTTGTTCTTCTTTGAACTCAAGTATGAAAGGTAAATTACTTAGATTGTAATGATGCTACACCTAATGTGTTGTGGTGTTGATGACCTAGTTTCCTCATCCTTAATCCTCTACAATTGAATTAGCTATGAAGTATGTATGTATGTTATGGTATGATTGTTATATGATTGAAAGGTAGTTCTCATGATTATAATGTAAGGTAAAGTGAAAGGTTTACTCATTTGCTAAGTGTTTCTAAAGTGAAAAGATTGTTACTCACTTATGAACACATATTAAGCTATTATGGTAAGATGTTTCCATAAGAGTCTAGTAAAGGCTAATGTGAACTTATGTGATGACTAAAGATGATTACTAAAGTGAATTAGATGCTTAACACTGAAAAGGCATGTAAATGAGATGGGGGTCTCACGTTTACTAAGTCCAGCTCCCCACATGGGTTTCCACACGTTTAGCAAGTCTGGATTACCCACGGTATGTGTTGTCTTATGAGATGGAAACCTCCACGTTTAGTAAGTTAGGGTTTCTAGAAGCAATCTCCTTGACCCTTAACTATGTGCCAACATAGGACTTTAGCTTAGTGGATCCACCTAGATAGCTATGTACGAATGGTTGCACCTTAGGCAAGTGTCAACCCTCTCTTTTTGGTGTGGGATTAGAACACCGGATTCCATGTTGCTCTCATGGTCTATGTCGGTTATTGCGATATTTCCCTAATGTAAAAGTAAATGAAGGTATGAAAGGTGTGAACTCTTACTAGGGCTTTCTTAAGGGTTTCTACATAGTGTAAGGGAGGGTATGGGACT
>JAJOOO010006451.1:0-17360 GCA_029582685.1 Solanum piurae
TAGTTTGATTAAGTTAATTATTTTATTTTGTTAAATTTAAGAAGTTTGTTAATTAATCTTGTTTAAATTCATCTCATTTAAATTTAAGCCAAATTCACTACATAACATTCAATTTTGGGCTAATTTCGTAATACACTTGGCTATGTCGTCTTATTATAAATGTACCCATTTTCTAATCTCATTTAAACCCATCAGAAGACCAAAATTTGGGCCACTTTGCAGCAGCCCAATACATTTTTCCAGCAATTCCAATCCAAAACACCCAGCCCATTTCCCTCCGACCCGGCCCATGCCTTGCTCCAAAAGAGAACCCAGAACGCTCCAACGTTCATAGCAGCAATACACAATGCATGAACGACGCAACGCAAACCCGACCCCTGTACGCGTCTCCATCCCCTTACGCGTGAACGACGCTCCAACGTTCAAGATGAAGATCTCACGGCGATACACGGCAGATTACACGGCGTCCAAGTATGAGTTTTCTGGTCGTTTCCCCTATTCTGCTTTAACCAGTGAAGTCGTACAATAGGGGCGCCTGCAATCTCGTCTGGCAGCAGCGTGAAGTCATCCTTGCCATGCGCGAGATGAGGCCACGTTGCTCGTCAAGGACGAGTGATTCGATCCCATCCGTTCGTCCCTCTTTCCCCTTTCGGAATGAGTTAAGACCTCAAGAAAAAGGCTGTCGTCCTAAAATGGTGAAAAGATTTTAGAATTTGAAGTTTGAATTATTGGGCCTTTGACCCAAATTTTGGTTCCTCTTTCCCCCAAATCTGCCTTAGTTCTTCTTCTATATATATTCTGTTGTCTTTGCTGCCGAAGGGGGGGGGGGATTTTGGAAGGAGATTTTTAGTTGGTAATTTTTCGACTAAGGCAGATAGAATAGCTTAAGCAAGTAGTTATAAAATCCATACAAATACATTCGAAAGAGGAGAGAAGAGTTAATTTTCAGGCCCTCATTCTTCTAGCTTGTTTGTCGTTGTTCTCCTAAGTTGATTCAATTTCGAGTTGCCGCTCGGGTCTATTGTTTGCTGTCCATAATCCGATTTTGTGATGGTAGAAGTTCTACTCAAGTTCCTCGTCCCATTTTGCTGCCACCAGAGAGGTAACATCTCGATTTTCTCGTCTTTCATATTTAGAAAAATGGCATTTCCAGTATTTTGGGGGGTCTGTTTAGTAGTTGTTTGTTATTAAGCTCTTGACATAATAATATATTGTATCGGTGCTCTTTAGCGATTTCATTTTCTACTATTGGTGGTGTTGTTTTCGTTTTCACTTTTCTCATGCCTAGCTTTGCTGCCTCTCTGCGTTTATCCTAAAGTCGTTTCACCATGTCTCATCTTGAGTTAATTGTTTAAATGTTGTTGAACGATCATGTTATGTCTTTCATGGCCTCTTAGCATCTAAAAAATTGTTTTTCTTGCTACTGTAATGTCTTACTATTTGTTTCGTAACTTGAGTTAATGTTCATTATTCGACGTCTTACCCGTCATTCTTTCACTTCAAGTTGAATGAATGAACTAATATGTCAATAATTTTGAGTTCGGGGGTTATATTTGTTACTGTTTCGAGTTCTTATTTTGCATTTGCTACGACACGTTTTGGTCCTTTACCCGATTGCTAGCTTAGTTATCTCAAAGTATAGATTTTTATTTTCTTTTCCGAATTGAAATCTATCTCGAGCTTTTGTTTTCTCATCAAGTTTGCTGCTATTTGTCCTTTCATTTTTTTATTTTTGATTTTTTTAGCATACTATATGCAGAATTGATAGCGATTTTGATGTCTAGTTTTCATGTTGATACAATATTTAGTTTTTTTTTTGTGGTTTTCCTTCCTCTTTTGTTTTATGTTACTCCATCCTAATGAGGTTTCCAGTGTGTCTTTGTCATTGCCTATTTTTGAGTTTCCTGTCTTTTTTTTTTATATATATATGGTATATAATCCCTCGGACCTCTAATTGCTCACTACGTCAAAAGAGCAAGATCGTAGCTTCTTGTAACTAATGTATGGTCAGATTGTCATAGTGCGGTAATGTTGTTTTTATGCTGATTGAGTTCTTCGTGGCAAGAAATGATTGTATGAGATTTGATTTAGGTAGAGGTTTCAATTTGCTGCTTCAGCTTATTGTTTAAGTTCTCAAATTAAAATTTGTCACTTCCTATTTAATCTACACCATTTGTTTTCATCACTAGTTTATCTCTTCATTGTTGGAAAATTGTAAATTGGATTATTTTGAACTTCATTCATTATTTGAGAGCGTGACATGTAATCTTCATCCCTACTTGGCTTCGATTTCATGAAGTTTGCTTGGTTTCCCTCTGAAGTGGCATATAACGGTTATAGTTGGGGTTTAATTTAAAGGTCCGAATTTAGTCTATTAGTTTTCTTTCATTACTTGTTCCTTGAAAATTGGGTTGTCTCTAAAGCTTGTTTCTAGTTCATATTGTGGTTCATTCTCTTCTACTGTCCATTATTTATGATCTAAAATATCAAGTCTTCATCCTTTTCTTTTAGATGGTTATTTTGCTAATGAATATAAGTGTGGGCTAACATTTTCCATCACTTTATTTTCTCGATCCTTTAAATACTAATTCTGTCATTTATTTGTTTTACATGTGCAATCTGTTCGAATTCTATGGACCCTCTCCACACATTTTCCTTTGGCCCATGGAGGCCCAATTCTATTTTTATTCGAGTCAGTCAGCTATAAAATTCGACGAACAGGTCCCGAAGTTGAAAGAAGCAACAGATCAAGAAATTAAAAGAATTGGGCTTAAATAGGCCCACTTTTCTTTGAGAAATTGTATTTTGTTGTTTTGGGCCTAAGCCAACTTATTTGCTATTACTTGTTAGTTCTTAGGACAGGTGGGAGAATTGGGCCTAAGGCCTAAATAGAAAATATTTCTATTACGTATTAGAATAGGACAGGTACAAATGACTTAAATGGGCCAAGGGCCCAAAACTGAAATCAGCCCCAAGTACTGGCCCAGGCGTACAGGAAAACCAGACTTGGGTCCAAATCTCTCTATTTATTTATTATGTTTGTTTATTTGCTATCGATCTTGAGGTTTCGAACATTCAAACCTCTAGAAGACACCCGTTTTGAAATAATCACTTAACTAAATTATTCGTCTCTTACTTGATTAAAATAATAAGTAAATAAATAAATGAGTTTACAAAATACTTCACTTAAATAATATTGCAATATTTTTCTATATCTCCCTTAAAATGGTCCTAACTATAAAAATAGTTCAGTTTTGCAATTCGAGCTAAATTAAAATTATTTTAGCCAAATAATTAATCGTTGGATAACCGCATATTAGCGGACATTTTGGGTGCTTTAAACCCCTTCCCGAAATGCTAATAAGAACCTCGAACCTTTTGTATATTTTCAATTGATTTCTATTTTAATCTGTTGAAAATATTGATTTTCTTAATTTCACCTTAAAAATTAAGTGACGACTCTAAAACCAGTCTAAATTCATTTTTAAATAAAACAGAATGGTGACTCTGTTGGGGAGTTGAATGGCTCTAACCTTAAGATTAATTTATTTGGTTACGTGTTTTAACTGTCTACTTATTTTATTTATCGTATATATTGAACTGTGGCATTCATGGCACCCGATTCCACCAAATGGAAAATAGATTGTATTAGGAAAAAGGCGGTTATGTGGCTTACCACGGCTGTCCTTCAGAAAAAACACAAATTGAATTCTTTGGAAGTGATAAACGAATAGTTGGCTTTTGGTCATCCTACGTCGTTCATTAGACTTCACCCTGTTGTTTGTCCGACTCGGGTAACCGTCATTTCTAAACCAATTCTAGACAACCTAGAGTAGAGCGAAACTAAATCCAAATCTAAGCATTAGCCTAAGATGACTTAATACCCAAGGCGTATTAAGTCCATTAGTAAAACCGTCAAAAATCATGTCCAAGGTCCACGACCTAACGACAAATCATATTATTTGACATTTGAAATATGTATGTGTGGAAACCTGATTGTTACCTATTTGGGGGAGGGAATCTTAACAATGCTTTATTTTGTAAGTATTGATCGATTTTCCAAATTCGACATGGTAGTTGAAGCCTCAATTCTGCTCAAGATGTGGTACAACAACCTCATTGCGGCCCTAACAGA
The DNA here is from genome assembly GCA_029582685.1 of Solanum piurae. Taxonomy (NCBI): domain Eukaryota; kingdom Viridiplantae; phylum Streptophyta; class Magnoliopsida; order Solanales; family Solanaceae; genus Solanum; species Solanum piurae. Next base: position 4,136 of record JAJOOO010006451.1, read on the forward strand.
ACTTATCAATATGGTCGGGTGGCCCGAGTTGATTGAGGTCCTCACAGGTTATTGGGACAATGGTGTTCCAATTTGGAACCATGGAAGTCACCCCGACAATTGAGAAAATTCGGGATGGAATAGACACAGTCGGTATAGGGCTAGAAAGAAGGGTGAGAAAACAGGAAAGCATCTTAATCCCTAACAAGCTTACCCTCGAGGATATTGTAAACTGGCTCGAATTAAGAAAGGAGTGCGCCTACTGGGCCGAAGGTTCTAGCATTTCTTTTATAGATCTCTATGTCAGATTCGGGCATGCGAGCTTCTATGCGAATTACAACCAAGAGTTCAGGGTCACTTTCAGAGAATGGGACGAGATCAGACCTTTGGCATTTACTATCGCACTATTAGGAACCATGATTTTCCCACACGGCCCGAGCCTCAGCATCAACACCCGAGTAATAATGCTTGCACACACTCTTTTTCAAGGGCATATGAACCAAGGGCAAGTGAAGTATTATCCCATCGCGCCTGTCATCCTGTCTGATATGTACCGTGCTTTGGGAAGATGCAAGAAAGGACATCGCTACTTTCAGGGCTGTAATTTTCTCCTTCAATGGTGGATACTGAGCCATTTAGCAAAGGGACATGGGACTCAACAACTACATACCCTCGATGATAATAATACTCTTAAGGGTTTGAATGATGTGATGTTTTGGGCAGATTTGGAAAATAGGAAGACTAGAGGAAGATGGGCTCAAATTTTCTCCGAGTTGAGAGAAGAAGATATTCAGTAGATGTTCGATCGCTTCATCTCAAAAGATGTCATAGTACGGGGCCACAGACAACTCGTACTTCCTCTCTCAGGTATTTGGGGTATCCTCCCCTACGTACCCATCCGGGTCCTGAGGCAGTTCGGAAGAAGACAAACTACCCCGTCAAATGCATACTTCTGTATCTATGTGTTCGACATCGAGGATGATAGAGTGCATGAGGCTTCAGAGATGCTGAGAGAATGGAAAAAAGCTGTACTAATGGATGACAAAACCATTGCCGTGAACCGGTTTGATGCCGGGTACGATGAAACCTACAAAGCTTGGTTGAAAAATGATATACAAGGTATCTCCTTCCCAGTTCCAAACATTTATCGTAGTGTGGAGGACAAAGAGTCCAAAGCTTTGATAGAATTAGGAGAGGTGAAGAATGAAGCTCAGGAAATGTACAATGAATTCCTCTGAAAGTAAGAGGAGGATAAATATCCCCTCGAGAGTGTAACTCGAGAATTAGAAAGCCTAAGAAGCGACCTGGGAGAGATCAATTTATGGATTGGAGATAAGAAAAGTGGGATGTGTCTCGAAGACTAGGAAGAGAAAGGCCGCCGGAGTGAAGGATACTTGTTAATGATTCAATACATGATTCAACATCTCATGGCACATAACAAGAGGAGCAGATCAGAAACAGGGCCATCAGGGACATATTAGTGGATTTCGCCCCTGCGTGGATTTTTCTATATGTACTTGCTGTTATTCGCCCCTGCGTGGGCTTGCCTTTCTTGTATTTTGGTACCCTTTTTAAAATGACCCCTGCGTGGGCCTTGCCTTTTATGTTTCCCGTTTCTTCCCTACTTCCCCTGCTTACTTTCGCTATTTGAAATCATTTTATATGCGAAATTTACTTTGGGGTAACAAAATGGTTCAATTCTACACATACATCTTTCGAATACGCTAGGCCTACCCTTGGCATAAAAAGTCCCCCTACTTGTTTAGGACGCGCGTTAGCCGCATGTGTTCTTTAACTGTTTATCTAATTTTGTTGCTTTCAATGAGGACATTTTTTAGCCCACTCATTTTCAAAAAAAAAATGCGGAAATCTCTACAATACTGAATACAAGTCATTACCCTAAAATGTCCGACCAAAATTTCCTGAGTCTTAAGTTTCTCAGTCAAAAAGAAAATCTCACTGCCAAATCCTAAAACATCATTCTATCATCTCAGGAAAGGTGAAATCGCTGCTAAGATGGAAAGGGGAAAGAATATCGAGATGGAGCTAACAGAGGAGGATTTGAGGATGAAACTGAATAGGCTCAAACAAGAGATACAAGAAACCAAAGAAAAGAGAATATAAGTGAAGTTCGCCACCGCGGTCGTACGAGAAGCAAATGCGGCACTAGACGCGGAGTTAGCGGCTAAGATGGCAAGATATGCTATCGTGAACGAGGAAATGGTTGCTATGCGGAAAGAATATGATGTCTTCAATAATGATATAACCATGAGGATTCAGGAGATACGCGGAAATGCTCTCTCTTCAATCAAGAAGTCAATAGTGGTCTCGAAGACACTCACCCTGGAGCTACTGAAGAAGATACTGGAGAGAAAATTGTCTATAAGCCTCCTTTCTAAGGACGGTAGAAAGAAGGGAATGAAAATATCACCCTCAAAGCATATGAGTTTACCCCCCGTGGTTAATGCAACAGTTAGAAGAAGAAGCTTTTCTGAAGGCACTATCTTTGTTTTAGGAGCTTTATTGCATGTTTTCTTTGCACTTTCCTTGTAATCGATCGAATTAATGAATGAAAATGAAAATTTCCTTTTTGTATTCGAACTACGTAGGACCTGAATTCTCCTTGGGAGATACGTAGGCAGCCTTTCAAGGCCCGGCCCCTATCTTCTTTAAATTTTCTTTTCCCCCTTTCATGCTAGAAGGAAACATTGAATTCACATCAACAGATGCCGAGAGATGCAACAAGAAGACCTTAGCTCAACGCAATTTAACCTTTCTGAGTCACCAGCCTTAAAATAAAATGATCAAATTTCTGCTTGTTCAAAAAATCAGTCCCCATTATTCGTGGGTTAACATGTTCTCAAACAAAGTAATTCTTATGTGTTTATATGCCCTCTATGTGATATTTTGCATTGTCTGTCCTGAATCAAAACTAACTCATTTGCCTTTGAGTTGTTTTCCTCTACAGGTGATTAGAACTGATATGTGTTGATAATCTGACTGAACACCCCTATTTTACAAGATTAAAGGGCCCTACAAATTCCTTCCCTAGTCAAAGTTCTCGGAATGGCAAGTCAACAATGGGCGATAACGTTGAGGATACCGGCTTAAAAGATGTTGTTGTGGCTCAGCCCGTCATCGCCGACCAGAACGAGTTAATCGTGCAGTTGATGCAACAGATCGATGAGATGCGGGTCGAAATGCTGAGAAGATACGATTTGCCTAATCCAGCTTTTGCTTTCAATGCTCCAGCAGACGGAAGACCTCCAGCTCAAATTCCCCCTCATAATGGGAACAAGCTCAAAACCCGCCTTCAAGTCCTTCTCGTAATCCCTCCATCATTGACCTTACCACCCAAAACCCCCATTACGCCTCAACCTCTTATCAAACACCACCCCTTCCTCAAAATACCAACCTCCAAGCACCACTCCCTCCCCCTAATGCAAACCACCAAACTGGCCTACCACCTCACAGCCAAAACATTAATAATCCACACACTTCCCTCCTTCACCAAAACCAGTTTACCAACCCCCAGACTTTCCCCCAAAACTATCACACCCTATTAAATAGCCAAAGTCCCTCTATTGTTCCACCACTACCGCAAAAAGCCATTTTCCAAATATCGGTCCCCAACGAGCATGACACCCATGGTTCGAAGCTCGACCACTATGAGGAGAGGGAGAGAGAGTGGAGGTCAAAGGAAGAGACCGCCAAGATAGATATGAAGGAGGAAATTAGAAAAGCCATGAAGGAGTTGAACTGCATTCCTGAGGTTGCCGGGTTGAGTTACGAAGACCTGTGCCTTCTTCCAAATTTGGACCTCTCGAAAGGGTTCAATGTGCCAAAATTCGACATCTTCAGAGGAACGGGGAACCCGTTAGCACATCTGAGGGCCTACTATGACTAACTCGTGGGAGTTGGGAGACACGAAGCTATGTTAATGCGGATTTTTAGCCGAAGTCTGAGCGGAGAGACTCTGGAATGGTTTACATCTCATGAAACGAGACAGTGGTCTAGCTGGAACGCTTTGGCTAAGGACTTCATTGAACGATTCGCCTACAAAGAATTCGCATATAGATGGCGAAATGAGGCAGCTAGAGTTACACCTCCTATGTCAGAAAATGAAATTGTCGAAGTGTTTGTGCGGGTGCAAGAGCTCGAATATTATGACAGAATCATGTTGCTCGTTGGAGCAAAATTTGCTGAGATAGTCAAGGTAGGTGAGACTATTGAAGATGGATTGAGAACCGGGAAGATTTCCCGTGTTGCTGCCTCGCTCGAATCTTCGAGCTTGTTGGAGAAGAAAAGAGAGGATGTGTCTTCTATCTCTTGTGAGGGGAAGAAAACCCCACGAAAATCCTCATCGTACCAAGGTCATTCCCGACCTTCACAAAGATCATACCCAGCTTGTTATGTGCAAGCTAATTATCAAGCTCCTCCCCCTAGTTACCAAAATACCCCTCCTCCCAGTTATCAATATACTCCCCCTCCTATCTACCAAACTCCCCCTTCGATCTACCAGACTCAATCTCACCACTATCAAAATATTGCTCTCAATTGTTCCAACGTTCAAACAAATTACCAAACTCCTCCTCCAATGTACCAAACCCCAGCTCCACAATACCAAAATAATTCTTCCACTTACCAAGCTCCACAACCAAACTACCCAACAAATTCCTATCCAAGATACCAAGCTCCTCGCCCAAACACCACAAATTATCGTCAGATGCCTCCTCCCCAACAAGGTAACTACGAATCCCATTTGAGATTTGAGAAAAACCCAGCTCGTAACTTCACTCCCCTCATTGAGAGTCGGACTCGACGTTTTGAACGGTTGAGCGCAGCAGGATTTATTCATCCAGTGGGGCCCAAGCCGGTTGACACCAGTTCAAAGTTTTACAGGCCTGATCAGAGGTGCGCGTATACTCTAATAGTGTTGGACATGATACCAAGGACTGTATCAACTTGAAGCATAAGATTCAGGACTTGATCGATCAGAAAATGGTCTCTCTCCAGACAGTTGCACCCAACGTCAACAATAATCATTTGCCAAATCACGGAGGCGTCACTACTAATATGATAGAGACAGATGACGATTGGTGCGTAACAAAGGCGATAGTTTTGGTCGTTCCTGATGAATTGGAAAAGGCTGTGGCCTCCTTGAGCATTAGAGAGAAAAAAGAGTTTGTGATTCTGACACCCCAGAAGGCTGTTGCCTTGGTGCCAAGAGAAATTCTTGCCCGACCAAGGTTTGTGATTGAAATAGCTGTCACTCAAGGCATGACCAGCTCCGGTAGATGTTACACACCGAAAGAGTTAGCTCAAGGAGGGCAGAAGAGGAACCAGACAAAGAGGTCGATTAGTGAAGCTGAGGCCGAGGAGTTCTGGAGGAAAATGTAGCCGAAAGATTATTCGATTGTGAAGCATCTACAGAAGACACCGACTCAAATCTCTGTATGGGCCTTGTTGATGAGTTCGCAAATGCATAGGCAAGCTCTGATGAGGGCTTTGGATGACACATATGTGTTGGTGGGCACTAACAGCGACAATCTAGCGACCATGATAAACCAGGTCATTCGGGGACATCGAATCAGCTTTTGTGACGAAGAGTTGCCCTTTGAAGGCAAGATGCACAACAAGGCTCTGCATGCCACCATCAAATGCCGAGATAAAATGATAAATCGTATGTTGGTCGACGATGGGTCCGGTCTCAACATCTGCCCACTTTCGACTCTCAAGCAGCTGAAATTCGACTTGGGAAAGCTTCACTAGAACCAAGTCAATGTGAGGGCATTTGATTGAGTGCAAAGAGACACATTGGGTGCAATAAACTTGGATATTCAGGTGGGTCCTGCGGATTTTAACGTGGAGTTCCAGGTGTTGGATATCAACACAAGTTATAATCTGCTTCTAGGAAGACCGTTTATCCATATGGCCGGGGCTGTGTCGTCTACCCTTCACCAACTGATAAAATTTGTCTGGAAGGACCAGGAATTGGTCATTCATGGTGAGAGAAGCCATTCCAATGGGTACGCGTCGATCGTTGATGAGGTCTCCGAGGCTGCAATTTCTACACGGTGGAGCTGGTAAACGCCACCGGTGATGATTTGGCTACACAGCCTCCTATGCCTTTTGTGTACAAGATGATTGCTATTGTCATGCTCCAGAATGGTTTCGAACCGGGTTTCGAGTTGGGAAAGCATTGTCAAGGAATTGTTGAGCCTATCCAACTTCCCGCCAAAGGAGCAAAGTTTGGTTTGGGATATGTCCCAACAGATGACGAAGCAGAGAGGAAGAACAAGAGTGTTGATCAAGCATTGGCCAGGTCAATTCCTGATCTGTACCAGTCATTCCCGAAGCGAGAATATGTCAACAATAGTGATCTCAGGGAAGGAATCTGGGGCCTTTTCGAGGAGATTGATGTGGTCATCGAGGAAGAAGCTGGGACATCAGGTATCCGTGACGCAGAACCTGAGGAGCAATTGCAAAATTGGACTTCCACACCACTCCTGATTTCCCGCTCATCTGGGTAGAAATGACATGTGCTTTTGTTTGTTTTTAAAATCGGTGGTAGTCCGAAAGAGGCCCGAGACCCATCCTTTATGCAGTTTTACTTGTTTGAAGTTTTTAAATTCCCTTGTGATGTTTAGAAAGGTGAAATGACCCTTACTCATGGCCGAAGTTTGTGATTTCAGTAATATTAATTTAAAATCTACCAATGTCATGTCAAGTCATGAACCGAGTGAACGAAATCAAGCAGGTGATGACAAATGTGAGGAATACGAAGGAGAAAATGAGGCACCCGAACATGTTGCCGAAGAGTTTTGACAATTCGAGAATCAACATAAGCCAAATTTAGAAGAAACCGAGACTGTGAATCTAGGGGACGAGGATTGTGTTAAAGAAGTAAGAATTAGTGTCCATCTGACTGAAGCTTAAAGAAAAGACCTGGTCCGTTTGCTGATAGAGTACATTGATGTATTTGTCTGGTCTTACCAAGATATGCCGGGGCTGAGTACGAATATGGTGTCCCGTAAATTGCCGATTAATCCAGACTTCAGTCCAGTAAAACAAAAGACTCGGAAGTTCAAGCCTGAGTTGAGTTTAAAGATCAAAGAAGAGATTACCAAATAGATTGAGTCTCAAGTAGTGGAAGTGACGCAATATCCGACTTGGTTAGCCAACGTTGTTCGAGTTGCCAAGAAAGACGAAAAAATTAGAATTTGTGTTGACTATAGAGATCTCAACAAAACTAGCCCAAAAGATAATTTTCCATTGCCAAACATCCACATTCTCATTGATAACTGCGCCAAGCATGAGATGCATTCATTTGTAGATTGTTATGCGGGCTATCACCAGATCCTGATGGATGAAGAAGATGTAGAAAAGACAACTTTTATCACGCCCTGGGTGTATATCATTATCGGGTGATCCCTTTTGGCCTCAAAAATGCCGGTGCTACTTACATGAGGGCTATGACAACTATCTTTCATGAAATGATTCATAAATAAATCGAGGTGTACGTAGATGATGTCATAATCAAATTCCGCGAGAGTTCAAATCACTTGACTTACTTGAGAAAGTTGTTTGATCGCCTGCGTCGATACAATTTGAAGTTAAATCCTGCCAAATGTGTATTTGGAGTGCCAGCCGGCAAGCTGTTGCGATTTATAGTCAGCAGGAGGGGCATTGAGCTTGACCCTTCTAAAATCAAGGCGATTCACAAATTACTTCCTCCGAAGACCAAGAAAGGGGTGATGAGTTTTCTGGGAAGGTTGAAATACATCAGTCGATTTATAGCTCAGTCCACCATGGTGTGTGATCCAATCTTCAAGTTGTTGAAAAAAGATGCCCTGACCAAGTGGACTGGTGAATGTCAAACCGCTTTTGATGCCATCAAGAGTTATTTGTCCAATCCGCCGGTATTGGTTCCTCCGCGAGAAAGGAGTCCTTTGTTGCTATTTCTATCTGTCTCAGATAGTGCATTTGGATGTGTGCTTGGTCAACATGACGAAACTGGGAAGAAAGAGCGAGCAATTTATTACTTGAGCAAGAAATTCACTTCATATGAGGCCCGTTACACTCTTTTGGAGAGAACATGTTGTGCTTTGACCTAGATTGCGCAGAAGTTGAGACATTATTTGTCTTCTTATCCCACATATCTTATTTCCAGGATGGACCCGTTAAAGTATATTTTCCAGAAAGTAATGCCGACTGGGAAGTTGGCTAAATGGCAAATGCTTTTGAGTGAATTCGACATTGTGTATGTGACTCAGAAGGCGATAAAAGCACAAGCCTTGGCTGATCATCTTGCGGAGAATCCATTTGATGAAGAGTACGAACCGCTTAAGACTTATTTTCCCGATGAAGAGGTTGCATTTGTGGGTGGAGATATTTCTGAAGCATATCCTGGGTGGAAAGTGTTCTTTGATGGAGCGGCGAATCACCAAAGGAAAGGTATCGGAGAGGTCTTAGTATTAGAATTTGGTCAACACTATCCTATGGCAGCTAAACTCCGATTTAATTGCACGAACAACATGGCTGAGTATGAAGCTTGCATCCTAGGTCTGAAGATGGCCATCGACATGAATGTTCATGAGTTGCTGGTCATTGGAGATTCTGATTTGCTAATTCACCGGGTTCAAGGAGAATGGGCCGTGAAGAACCCAAAAATCACACCGTACGTGCAGTATATACAGCAGTTGTGCAAAAGGTTCCGCAAGATTGAGTTCAGACACACTCCGAGGACACATAATGAGTTGGTTGATGCTCTTGCCACCATTGCCTCAATGATTAAACATCTGAATACAAGTTATATGGATCCCTTGGATATAGAGGTAAAAGAGCAGCATGTTCATTGTTCACATGTTGAAGCAGAACCAGATGGTTTGCCTTGGTATTTTGACATCAAGAAGTATTTAGAGACCGAGACTTATCCCGAGAATGCAATGTTCAACCAAAAGAAGTCGATACGTCGTATGGCCCTCAATTTCTTTGCAAGTGGGGAAATCATTTATAGGAGGACTCTAGATTTAGGTCTTCTCAGATGTGTTGATGCTAGTGAAGCTGCAAAGCATCTGGAACAGATACATGCCGGAGTTTGTGGTACTCACATGAATGGGCTCACTTTGGCGAAGAATATCCTCCGAGCCAGTTATTTTTGGATGACTATGGAGCATGATTGTTGCAAGTTTGTGCAAAAATGTCATAAATGTCAAGTGCATGGTGATTTGATTCGAGTGCCGCCTCACGAACTCAATGTTATGAGTTCGTCTTGGCCATTTGTAGCTTAGGGCATGGATGTCATTGGTCCAATTGAGTCGGCCGCCTCTAACGGACACAGATTCATTTTGGTTGCCATTGACTACTTCACCAAGTGGGTGGAAGCAGCTTTGTATATGTCGGTGACCAAGAAGGTTGTAGCTGATTTTGTTCGCAACAATTTGATATGTAGGTTTGGGGTACCAGAATCCATCATTACTGATAATGGAGTGAATCTTAACAGTCATTTGATGAGAGAAATATGTGAACAATTCAAGATTACTCACCGGAACTCAACCGCCTATCGTCCCCAAATGAATGGAGTTGTAGAAGCCGCCAACCAGAACATAAACAAGATTTTGAGAAAAATGATTGATAATTGCAGAGGTTGGCATGAGATGTTGCCGTACGCTTTGTTGGGTTACCGAACAACTGTCAGAACATCAGTTGGAGCTACTCCATATTTGCTAGTATATGGAATAGAAGAAGTTATACCTGCAGAAGTTAAAATACCCTCATTGAGAATCATCCAAGAAGCTGAATTGAGTGATGTTGAATGGGTTCGCAAGCGCATTGATCAGTTAACCTTGATTGATGAGAAGAGAATGGTTGATGTTTGTCATGGTCAACTGTATCAACAGAGAATGATTCGTGCTTTTTACAAGAAAGTAAGAGCCAGGATATTCGAAATTGGTCAGCTAGTTCTCAAACACATTTTCCCTCATCAGGATGAGTACAAAGGAAAATTCGCACCAAATTTGCAAGGACCCTACATGGTTCGTAAAGTATTATCTGGAGGTGCTTTGGTCCTGTCGGAGATGGACGGCACCGAATGGCTGAAACCGATCAACTCAGATGCTGTCAAGAGATGTTATGTGTGAAGCTTTAGTTTGTATTTCTATTATTTCCTTGTAATCGTTCTATTCACTTGTAATTGCTTTGTTTAGAATCTATCCCTATGTAATGAACTACGTCTGACCTGAATTCTCAAAAAATAAGATACGTAGGCGGCCTATGTCGGCCTCGGTCACCCCTTTATCCCCTTTTAATATTTCCTTGTAATGAACTACGTCTGACCTGAATTCTCAAAAAATGAGATACGTAGGCGGTCTATGTCGGTCTCGGTCACCCCTTTATCCCTTTTAAATATTTTCTTGTATTTGAACTACGTTCGACCTGAATCCTCAAGAATGAGATATGTAGGCGGCCTATGTCGGCCTCTGTCGGTTTCTTTGTAAATTTCTTATTTTTATTGATCCCCGAGAGGGGAAACTACGTTTGACCTGATTCCTGCCTCAACGGGATATGTAGGCGCCACAACGGCTCGGTCATATTCCCCGTAAGATTTCTATTTCTCTTTACAATAAAAACTGGGACAAAATTTTTGAGAGGGACTCAAAAATTCTCAAGAAGAAGATTCCTCCAAAAAAATCGAGACTGAAGTTACTTTGATATTTGCAATCGGGACAGAATTTTTGAGATCCTCTCAAAAATTCTGTGATTTACTCACCAACAGTTAAGAATAAGCCAAGACAATTAGCTGGAACAATTTTTTTTTAGGATGACCTCAAATTTTTTTAACAAGGTTCAGCGAGAGTTTAGAATGACTCAGAATACTTCCCAACAAGCAATCAGATAGATCTCGAGATATCAACTCCAAATGGCGTTCATTAAGCTTGACGTGACATGAAATTTGGCAGTGACTTTTTTCAAGCATTACTTTTGAAAATCTATTTTCCTTAAAAATGTTTCAATTATTTTTGCATAAAAATATGTTATCTTATCTATCAAGAAGCAGGAGATCGGAGAAATCAACCGGAGATAGCAAGACAATGAGTAGACATCCGAAGAGATCAACACAGATCAGTCCATTTTTAAACTAACAATTTTTCTGTGGATGCAGGTCTATGAGCTTGCCTCAAGATCAGCATATTCCTCCATTCAATGAATATGGAGAAGTCGAAAAGGCGAGGAGCTCCCCAAAATTGACAATTTTTCTGTGGATGCAGGAAATATTTTATGTTTCTTATATCAAGGATTTGGGAATACGAATAACATTATTTCATTCAATTCTCAACAAAGCAAGGTTCACAACAAACATTGCAGCTATGTTTGGAGATGGAACAAACGAAAACTGCGAAGAGAGCAGTATTACTATTTTTCAGCAGCTAAAGATACCTGAAAGACGTTTATCTGCATTATATTGTCAGATATGATAATATTCTTACCCGGAGAGTCATTTATATCGTATTGTCAAATGAGATGATACCACTACTCCGAGGGTCATTTTATTTATATTGTCGATTGAGACGATACCGCCATCCCAAAGATACCCAGAAGATCACCTATATTTCTTGGTGAAGCACTATCTTCGTTCGGTATCAGGGAGGCATCATCAAAAGATTCAGGCATTGCAGAAAAAATGTCATGCATTACGGTGAAAATGTCATGCATTGCGGGAAAGAGATTCATGCATCGCTGGAAATAGATTCATGTATTACAAGAAAAAGAGGCATACATAACAAGAGAAGGAAGTCATGCATTGCGAGAGAAAGAAGTCACGCATAGAGAAGAAGTCATGCATCACAAGAGAAGGAGTCATGCATAGCAAGAGAAAAAGAGGTCATGCATTGCAAGAGAAAGAAAACATGCATAGCAGGAGAAGAAAGTCATGCATCGCAAGAGAAGGAGTCATGCATAGCAAGAGAAAAAGAGGTCACGCATTGCAAGAGAAAGAAATCATGCATAGCAGGAGAAAAAAGTCATGCATCGCGGAGAAGTCACGCATAGCAAGAGAAGAAAGTCATGCATCGCGGAGAAGTAATGCATTGCCAGAGAAGGAAATCATGCATAGCAAGAGAAGGAAATCATGCATCCCAGAGAAGTCATCCATGGCAAGAGAAGGAAGTCATGCATCGCAAGAGGAAAATTTATACATAGCAAGAGAAAGAGTCATGCATCGCAAGAGAAGGATTCATGCATAGCAAGAGGAGGAGTTGTGCGTCGCAAGAGAAAGATTCATGCATCGCAGGGAAGGAAACTATGCGTCACGAGGAAATCAACATTAATTGCATCATTTTCATTTGCAAGATCAATATCAAGAGAACTATCAACATATTACATCAGCCTATTTTATTACTTCGACATGAAAGAAAGAGTACATTGAAGATCATATTGCAAATATCAGACACAAGCTTTATTTGCTTCACGTCAAGTTGACGTCAAATGTTCAAGGAGAGAAACTAAGTGTCAACACGGTAAAAGATACTATTTCTCCATTTGAATTGCATTCTTATGCTAATGAGTTTTATCTCAGTCTTTGTCGAGAGCATCTGAGATGATGAATTCTCAAAACACACCACAGGTGCGGGAGACATCAAAAAGAATGCATCACAACGTGGAACTTTTTCTTAGCAGCGAACTGGGACATAGTCCAAAGAGGAGGTCCAAACTCTTAGGACGCGAGCAGAGGAGCGACTTCCACCACAATCAAACCACACCCCTGTTAAAAGGCATGTGGGTTTTTCTTTGGGTTTGTCGGCTTCAATTTCGCATCCGGAATTTTTTTTGTCTCTATCGGAAGCAATTTTCCAATCTGAGTGATAATGCACCAAGAGCTTTGGAAATTATGTCCGTGTAAGTTCTTAATTATGGGTGTGAAGTGCACCACATTCATGACTAAGAGGTTGCAAGCCTCCTTTTCATACTCGGCTTACTTTGTCGCTCTTCCGGAACCAAAGGTTATCTTGCATAATAGATTTTTTTCTCAACCGATCGAGTCGAACTACAAGCAGCCCGATTAAATTTTTGATACTCTCAAATTACACCTCCCTAAAGAAGCGTAAGCGATCGTTATCAAGTAAAGAACCCAACTTGTAGGTTGGGGCCGATCCCACAAGGAAAATGGTTTAGACTTTACTTTAACCCACGATTATATTCAATTAGTCAAAGTATTTCCAAGAAAACAACAATTAATTAAAAGGGG